>JAVKPL010013472.1:0-74952 GCA_032173675.1 Gastrolobium villosum | reverse complement strand
TGGGCGGCCAAGGCTACCAAAAGACTAACTCTGATCATTGTGTATTCTTTCAAAAATTCTCTGATGATGATTTTGTCATTTTGTTGCTCTATGTTGATGACATGTTGATTGTTGGCCGAAATTCTTCTAGAATTGGCACATTGAAGAAGCAACTGAGTGAGTACTTCGCTATGAAGGATTTAGGGCCAGCAAAGAAGATTCTTGGCATCAAATTCATCGAGACAGAAATGATAAGAAGTTGTACTTATCGCAAGAGCAATATATCAAGAAGGTTCTTGATAGATTCAGTATGAGTAATGCTAAAGTGGTTAGTACACCTTTTGCTACCCACTTTAAGCTAAGTGCTCAACATAGCCCTTCTAATGATACAGAGAAGGAAGATATGGCTAGAGTACCATATGCCTCAGCAGTAGGAAGCTTGATGTATGCTATGGTTTGCACTAGACCTGACATAGCTTATGCAGTTGGCGTTGTTAGTAGATTTCTTTCTAATCCAGGAAAGGAGCATTGGAATGCGGTTAAATGGATTATGAGATATCTTCGTGGCAGTTCCAATTTGAGTCTCAGATTTGGAAATGGCAAGCCTGAGCTTGTTGGTTACACAGATTCAGATATGGCAGGTCATGTTGATACTCGCAAGTCTACTTCGGGGTATATGATTACATTTGCAGGTGGTGCGGTTTCTTGGCAATCAAGGTTACAGAAGTGCATTGCACTTTCCACTACAGAGGCAGAGTTCATTGCAGCAACCGAAGCTTGTAAAGAGTTGCTATGGATGAAAAAGTTTTTAAGAGATATTGGCTTTACTCAAAAGAGATATGTCTTACTTTGTGACAACCAAAGCGCCATACACCTAGCCAAGAACTCTACCTTCCATCAAAGATCCAAACATATTGATGTAAGGTATCATTGGATAAGAGATGTGCTAGAAGCTAAAGAAGTGGAGCTTGATAAAGTGCACACCGATGACAATGGTTCGGATATGATGACAAAGGCACTTCCTAGAGAGAAGTTTGAATTTTGTCGGCTTGTTGCCGGCATGGATTCCACTTGATGATTGCTGTTTGTAATCTCCCTCATTGGACTGGAGGGGGAGATTTGTTGGGCCTTTACAAATTAAAAGCCCAAATGTCCAGCCCAATAAGGAATGCACATCTAGGGTTCTTTTGTGTAGCTGAGCAGCCATTTTGAGTGTGTGAGGAGAGCATTTTTGAAGAGAAGAAAGAAGGGAGAGCAGCCACCAAATTCGCAGGTGAAGAGTGGGAGGAGCAGGGTCTGAAGATTCTGTGATACCTCATTCGTTTGTGGTCCGATTGAGCTGAAATTTTTTCAGTACCTTCCCAACTCATGTCTCTTCATATCTACCGGTCAGAATCTTGATCGGAGGTCTGCATAATCTGCAGAAAATTGAAAACCGAACTGGTTGTGTGCAGAGTTCTGCAGAAGGCAGCAAGGTTGCGAGATTCATCTCTCCCAAATGAACCGTTGATCGTATCTGAAATTTTGGTACAAGGTTTACAACATACTGTACTAGACTTTGACCGTTCAGTTTTGCGATTGGAGCTGTCAAGAGGGAATTATTCAGCTGCAAACAGAGGCCATCATTTTTCTGCTCTGTTCTGGGCAGTGAAGTTCAGAGAGAGATTTCTCTTTGGTCTACCGTTCGATTGTCCTCAAAATTGGTCAGTGTGTTCCTCTCTTGTTGCTCTTTAATCTGACCGTTGCGATTTGGGAGTTGACGCTTCTGTTATTTTAGATTAATTTCGGACAGAAGCTTGGTCATATATGTATGTCTCTTGCATCTTTTGGTACAACTAGTTGTGAAGTTGTTTTGGTGGTGCTATAGCTGATTGTAATTGCTTTGGAACCATTTGTAATCTCACTTTGTTGATAGTGGAGAATTTGGGTGGACTCCGAAATCGGTCCCGTGGTTTTTACTCCTCACATTGAGGAGGTTTTCCACGTTAAAATTGACTTGTGTTGCTTGGTGTTTTTGGTTCATGCATAGTTGTCATTAGAACATTTATTTTGATTGTTGGAAACCATTCTAAACAGGTCCTGGAAGGGGTAATTGGTGTTTATTTCCCAACATCAATGATGTACGATAATTTTTCCATTTTAATGAGAAACAAGTATAGAGATAATGGGTCTGCTCGACGAGTTTTTACTCTAGTGCTCAACAATATTTTTTATCATAAGCTTTTTTTTATCAAGATTTCCCAATTTTTATTGGAATTTTTTACTCATGCATTTAATTTTTTGGAGAAAAAAGAAAAACAAAAAAAAGAATTATTAAATTTGTAAGATTCTAAAAGATTGTGTTAGACAAATAAGATACATTTTATGCTTTTGTTGCGGAATATGTTTTTATGCTATACTCACATAAAAGTGAGTATGTCCCATTAATCTTTTAGCTTGATTTTTTAAAAATAATAATGAATTTATCATTGGATTTATAATTTTAATTATTAAATTCTAATTATCATTTTTGATTATAATTAATAATTATGTAGAGTGATGTGAAAAAGTGAAATTTGTAACAACATGTATTACGTGACAGCATCTGGCCTTGGGATGGATGGCCATTGCTACCCATCCTACGAGACTATTGCAGTACCACATGGCAATACATTGATATCTTCATGGTGCTTATGAGTTCAATTTTATCATTTTTTAAGGATTTTTTTCAGCAAAAAGCCTTTTTAAAATATAATATTTTACCAATAAAAAAATAGAAATTTTAATTTTAATGTGTTATCTGTAGAAAAATACTTTACATTTGCATCTAATAATATATTTTCAAATTATTTAAAGAGTTCTTTTAATATTTCGCATAATCTAGTTCGTTAAATAAGTTATTGGTGCGCGATTTGGTCAGGGTAAATACTTTTTATAATTACAATTAATGCGTCAAACTAAACTCCAACCAAAACAATATAAAAAAAAGTACGTAAATAGACACAAACACAACATAATCAATACAACTTAAATTAAATTTAAGTTTCTTATTTATTTACAAAAATAATTATAAAACAAAAAAACTCCGAAATATAAAATTAAAAAGGTTTAAGATTAAACGGTTGGTAATTATTATTTTTTATAACAGAGGGTAAAATTAAGTGACAGCGAATTCAACAAATAAGATAAGAGATTTTAATTTTAATCCTTTTATTAGTTATTTGAAAAGAATTACTTACTTGAGTGATTTAGGGCCCGTTTGAACATTGTTTCTTAAAAACGATATTTTGGTTTTTAGAAGAAATAAAAAAACTTCTTTGGTAAAATTTGTTTTGTAAAAAAAAATTAAAAATTATAAGTTTGTAACTATTTTTTTTAAAATCAAATTTAAAGAACATACTTTAGTTATTTTTTGTTTTGTGTTTTAACTTTTAATTTTTAAAATAAAAAAAATATAAAAAACATATTTCATTAATTATTTTACAAAATAATTTTAAGAACAAAATAAATAGAACACAATATAACAGACACTTTGTTTGTAAACATGTGTTAACATTAATGGGAAGATATTTATTATTTTAAAGGATATAACTTTGTGTCATTTTAGATAAAATAATATTGTTTTGATACATAATTGGTAATTTTTATATTCTCTCTCCTCCACTTTATTTCTCTTCCTAATTTCATGGATGAGAAAGAATGCTAAAAATTACCAAATATACATCAAAATAAATTTTTTTATTTAAAATGACACAAAATTATATTTTTTTAAATGATAAATATTTATATATATTTCGCAAATAAACATAACTTTAATCGTACGCTTTACTTTCATTTTCGGTGTATCGTTGTTATCGAGACAAGCTAATGTGTATTAATCCTGGTGAATAAATTTAAAAATTATAATTTAAATAACACTCTACATAATTAATGTCGTTTTCAATTATTTTGTGCAACAAATACAATTAATTCTCCCCAGATTGATGCACAACCAGTTATGTGTAGCGGTGGTAAACGAGTCAGCGGTCTTTCAGGGGCCTTTGGCTCGACTCGTAAATGTCTGAACTCGTTTAATAAAAGCTTGTGTTGGAACCAGGCTTGGACTTGTATAAAAGCTCGTTTAATAAAAAAGCCTTAGACTCTAATTCATAAGCTCGGCCTTAGAGCCTCCCAGACTAACCTAGTCTATAAATATTTATTTATATTTTTTATACTACTTGTAATAACTCTCTCATCAATTTATTTCATCCCATTTTATTGGTTTAACAGACTTTTTGAATGATTTTGTTCTATATTGCTATTTGGATATGTATTGAATTTATGTATATTTATGGAATTACTAGTATTGTTCTATATTATCCTTCATCCTCCTTCACACAAACAAACCCACAAAAACTCATTTGTTCCACTGTGCACTGCTTGTTTGTGTCAATTTATTTTTATTTTTTATTTTGTTGGCACTTTTTTTTATAATGGGCTAAGATAATATAACTTGTTATCTACCTTCTCTCACTTTAATTTTTATTTATTTATTGTAGACTTTGTAAATTATTGCTACAAATTGGAAGCTAAGGTTTCTATCTGGAAATTGATTTTTTGTGGAATTTTGTTCTCTTATTTTTATTCTTTAACATGCTAACAGGCTTCACACAGGCTTTTATTTTTTGTAAATAAACCAGGCTACAGACCAATATTATATTCGTAACAGGTAACAGGCTAAGGCCAGTTGGACACGTTTAAATACAGACTTAATCCATTAAGATCAAAACTCGGCTCAACTCGACTCGTCCCGTTAACACCCCTAATCATGTGCACAATTGTCACATAATAAGTTGCGCCCAAACTGATGCGTACTTAGTTTGCCACATAACAATTTTGTATTGATTTGGACGCAACTAATTTTATTAATTACTTAAAATATTTAAAAATGAAATTGACTCTCTAATTTATTATTTAATAGCAATTTTAAATTTTTTTGCCTATTAATCCTTGACCAAAAAAGTGTATATATATATATATATATATATATATATATATATATATATATATATATATATAGGTAAGATCATTTGACACCAGTGTTAAATTTGAAGTTTAAGACATTATCTGAGAGTCGTTAGATAAAAAAAGATCAACAACTCTGATTTGCAAGCATGTGACACCATTGATCTAACGGCTTTAAGATGAGGTGTCAAATTTCAAATTTGACACTATGTCAAAGGATCCTACCTTATATATATATATATATATATATATATATATATATAGGATCCTTTGACACCAGTGTCAAATTTCAATTTTGACACCTCATCTGAGAACCGTTAGATAAAAAAAGATCAACGACTCTGATTTGTAAGCATGTGACACCATTGATCTTTTTATCTAAAGACTCTCAGATGAGATGTCAAACTTTAAATTTGACACTGGTGTCAAAGGATCCTCTCAGGCGGGATACTTTGACACCGGTGTCAAATTTAAAGTTTGACACCTCATCTGAGAACCGTTAGATCAAAAAGATCAATGGCTCTGATTTGCAAGCACGTGACAGCATTGATATTTTTTTATCTAACGGTTCTCAGATGAGGTGTCAAACTTTAAATTTACACCGGTGTCAAAGGATCCCGCTATATATATATATATATATATATATATATATATATATATATATATATAGTGATGTAGAAGTTTATAAACGTAATGTATAGAATTATTTTTCTTGCGATCATTTAATAATTTTTCTAATTATTAAATAAAGAATGAATAATGCCTTTTGATATTATCAAGATGCGAAGAGAATGTTTTAAGTTAATATAACACTTTTTCCTTTTTGTTATACAATTTTTTATTCGTTTTGAGCACCATGAATGGCCACGTTTATTTTAAGATTAGCTCGTGTTTTTTATACACACATTAAAAAATATATATTTGCAATATATATATATATATATATATATATAAATTATTAAATGAAATGTATTCGTATTTAACATTTTGAAATTTTGAAAATATTTAATAATTTTAATTAATTAAAACAGTTTAATAAAAATTTAAATATATAATTTTTATTTCTTAACGTTTAAAAAATCCAAATTTACAATTTTTTATTTTATAAATTTTACAAACTAATAATTTAAGGACATTAGTTGAAGAATAAATAATAAAAAATACAGTATTTTAATCAATATATTTAGAATTAAAAAAAAATATCTTTCCATTTAACATTTTTACGTTTTTTATTCCTTAACTCCTTGTGAACCAAACTTTATTTTATTACTTAAAAAAAACTTTATTTTATTACACTTTGCAAGGTTGTGTTTTGCGTGCCTCGACCATTACTTAACGACAAGCAAAGCGAACAAATTGGAAGAAAAAAATGTTTGAATTCTGAACATGTAAATTGATGAGATGCATGAGGATAGAAGGACAACATTGGACACACAGAAGACATAAGAGTTAGTAATTGAAGGCGCTGGTGTTGTGAGGTTTGGGGAATGCATGCTTTCCCTAGAGACCAAGAGGCTAGGCCATGACTCGCTGCCCCTAATTACCAGAGAAGGGGACTGTGGGATATGGTCCACCATGGTCTCTTATGCTAAGGGGTCATAGACATGGGCTGGTCTTTGCCTTAACCCTCTCATTGGTCGCATGATCAGTTGTGTTTGTGTCTGTGTATATGTATATATGTATACACACACATTATACATAGATCCAATTCTTAGTCTTCACTCTTCAGTCTTCAAAGGTTGCGTGCTTGACTGCTATAGCCAGCTTACGAAGCATGCAGTGGCTGTTAAAGAGATATAAAAAGATACAAAATAATTAATGTTTTAAGGTTTTGGATTGAAATGAATATTTTCATTATATTGGAGCTCAAGTGACTAGTAGATCATTAGTTGGATCCTTACCGTCTCCATTTTTTAGTGGAATTAAGAAAAGTACAAGATAAACAAAAGATGGGTATGTGCAGTACAAAATAGACCAAAAAGTGAGCTTGTACTCTATGTACATTCAATCTCAAAGAGCTCTTGCTTAGGGGTAGGGGTGTAAATAAGAGGTTTTGACTTAAATAGACTAGGCTAGATTGTGTAGGCCCAAATTACATATATGATCTAAATTACATTTAAAAAAAAACCCCAACGTAGGCCTATATTAGCTTGTTTAAGCTTACTAAATATTTCATAATTAAAAAAAAAACTAAAATAATATTTTTATTATTCAAAATTATAAAAAAACTATTTATTTTATTTAAAATAAACAATATGATATAAGTCGGCTTGTAAACTTATGTCCGACTTGTATAAAAAAAGCCTATGACCTACTTTCTAAATAGATTTTTTTAAAAGCCTAGCCTGTTCTATTTGACTATTTGTAATAGGTCAAGCATGACTTAATACAGACTAAGCCGTATACCTCTGTAGGTCGGTTCAGTCCATTTACTCTAGGGATGTTTTAGAGAAATATAAAATAATTAATATATCCTATCCTAAAGTCTTAAAATTTTGGATTGAAATGACAATTATCAATGGCCTTGCAGTTTCTGACCGTGGGCGTGGCTTTCAGTCCCCACATTAATCCATAAAATGAGTTCAATCCTAATTGTTATGTCGATGTCGGTAGTAATATCATAATGTGTTAGAATATAAAATATAAAATCGTTAAACTTGATTTTTATCTAAGAGTTTAAGCTTTTAAAAAAATTGATTCCTTTATACACTATCAGAGAATGTGATAAGCATCATTATCCATGTTTCAATTTCTGAAAGGGCTTTTGGTGTGAAGGCCTACGTGCATTGTTCATTCAATCCTATAAACCTATTGGAATGAAAGGGCGATCTAGATATATAATATATAAAATAATTAAGGGTTTTATATTTCTCATTTAACATGAGATTTCAAACTTTTCTACACATCCTTCGATTTTCGTGTTGACATGGGTCCTACATCTAATTTTTTCTAACACATGAGTCCCACATGCTTTTTATCTCTACAACATGATATTTCAATTCTCATTTAACATGAGAAATATAAAACTCAATAATTAATATGATTTTATTTAACAGTTTAAATTTTTAGATGATTGATTGTTTTACAAGTATTATTGTTAGGGGTGTGTAAAATAACAAAAAAAAAAAAGAATCGAACAATGAACCGATCCGAACCGCTTTTATAAAAATAACCGATTTTTAAAATTCAGTTCATGAACCGAACCGATTTTTAGAACTAGTTTAAGAAGCGAATCATTTTGAACCGAACCGGACTATTTTCAAACTGAACCAAATTGATTTTATAACTTCATTTTTTAAATTTTTAAATTTTTTTCTTTTCAAAATAAGGTCGACTCAAACCTGTTCCGAACCGAACCATTTCCAACCGAACTAAATCAGTTTTGAACCAAACTGAACCGAAACATTTCGAGCCGAACCATTTAAACCAATTCGGATCGGTTCAACACATGCATATCCCTAATTACTGCCCCTCTTTTCTTTCTTTCTTTTTTGGTAAATTACTGCCCCTCTTTTCTAATAAAGAATTTCAGCACCCACATTTCAATTCTTAAAAAAAAAAAAAAAGAAACTCTCGACGTAATGAACTCATGGACTTTTGATATGGTAGAAATTGGTGCATTAATTGTTCATGATTCAACCTTACAAGGCTTAGGCATGATAAATTCTCATGATTCAATATTATAAAGCTCTTACAAAAGGAAATGTGATAGAAATATAAAATATAATAAGTGAGCTTAACATCATTTTTTGTTTCAAAACTATAGAGATATTGAATTAGAGCTTTATTAGTCTCTTTTCATATAAGATAGTTATCTTATTTTGTAGAGAAAAATGGATGGATCTCACAATTATAAGAAGAAGAAAAGATAGGATACGAAAAATTGAAGTGATAGAGTATAAGAAAAGTTATCCTATATAAAAGATGAATATTATTTTAATTATTTTCCATTGAATTAATAGAGTTTCCACTTATATGTTCTAACAGGAACTCCATTACGCGGAATCAAATTCCTAACATAATAAAATTATTTTGAGAATTTTATATATGTATCCTGAATTAGTCAATTTAGGTGTACACTGCAATAAAATAAAATCAAAGGTTTCGCCGACCATTAAATTTATTCTTAAAAAGTTAAAAAGTACACGAGTTTCAGAAAGATTAGATAGCTAAAAGATTGACGTAAAATAATTGTGAAATAAATGTTTTAAGTAGGAAAAACCAAAAAGATTGACGTGACGATCGTTACTGATGTGATATAATAGTATGAAACTAATCATTGCCAACACACTCTCCTTTGAACAAAAAGAAGAAACCAGACAATGTAAGTCTACCAGAGATCAAGATCAGAGCTACGGTTTTTCCTACTCTGGGGCCCTTGATATATTTCGGGTCGATCAGAGGACTTGTATATTAACCAAGAGGGCCACGCTTCTTATATACCAAATCTTTATGGGCCACCATCATACAGGCAAATTGTTCTAATACAATTGTAACTGTACAAGGTATTTTGAGTTTGCCATCTATGAAAAAGATTTATGTGAGTGTAATTTAAATATAATTAAAATTAGAGTAAAGTCCCAAAAATCTTAACAAAAAATATGATTTCCAACTTAGTTAACTTTTAGTCTTTTTACAATTCTAATTCTTTGGAAATATGGTACTTTAAAAATTTAATAAAAATCCAATTTAGTCCCTGAAAAAGGATTAATATGAGTATTTTTTTATAAATGACGAAAATGATGACCATATTTTTTGTTAGGGATCCAAAAAGAGCTTTACTCTTAAAATTAAACTCGGTTACTATATGAAAATAACACAATTCTCTTATTATTCACTCATAGTGTCTCTTCCTAAACATTTGATGGATTAATTAAGCTACATATCAGTCACTTCAAAGGAAGTAGCCGTTGACGCTAAATTTGATGTACATGACGAAAGGGAGGGAAATCGTTATCATTAAGATCTTACTTGGACTCAAGTAATGATCAAGCATGATACTAAACCTCGACCTATGGCCCAGTTTCAATTAAATTTTCAATTCAGCCTTTGTTAAGCTAAAGATTCTTTCCCAATACAATTATTATAAAATGACGCATACAGGCACACACAAATACCATATAATTAAAGTGATGTGCATTTTGCTTCATTTTTTTTTTCCACTTCCACGATCTTCTTCCACGCACTACAAGAAGAAAAAAAGAGAGGATTTGGACTTAGAATTCTAAGTCCAAAAGGCTTTGTGACATTTCAACAGTCAACAATACGCATTCTAAGATATATCCAGGAAGAAATTTTGTTAGTCCAACTTAGAAAGCTGTGTGTAGATGGTAGAAATCATAGATATGATTGTGGAGGTTATAAAAAAGTTGAAGATCATCAACTGCGTAATGATTACCTCCTCTCGTCATTCATGACTTCTTTCTTGCCATTCCCATGTATAAGACATGGGCACACATGTATATAGTATGCATTAACGCACGAGGAGAAAAAAAAAAAAGGCTAGACTGGGGAAAGGGCAGTAAAATAGTGGGAAAAACCAATTAATTTCTTCGGTTCAATTTGCTTTACCATGTTTGGGCTAAGACCAATTAAAATGAAAGTTTGAAAGCCTATCCGGTCACTGTATGAAAATGGACTTTAATTGTTTTCTACTTATTAACCATTCATCTTTATCCTATTTAAAGGTGTAAATAGGTTAGGCTAGACTATGCTTTAGTTTAAATATGACAAGCTTGTATAAAACTATTGGATCTGGCCTCTTGGCCTATGTAGGCCCAAAATTACAAGTCTTGTCTGATTTATATTTAAAAGATAAGTCTTAGCTCAAGCTTGTTAGCATGTTTAAACCTATTAAATATTCAATAATTAAAAAAAATAACTAAAATAATATTACTTTAATTTCAAAATTATTAAAATAATAATTTTATTTATTTTAAATAAAATAAATAATATAATATAGGTTGGTTTGTAGGTTTATAAGACTGGCATGTATAAAAAAGCCTATGGCTTATTTTCTAAATAGGTTTTTTTTAAGTTTAGGTCTGTTCTATTTTACTATTTGTAATAGGTTAAATCTGGCCTAATATAGACTAGGTCATAGACTCCTGTAGGTCGACCTTTACATCCCTAATCCTATTAATGTTCAATTAAAATAGTATAATAAATAAACTAAGGGCTTGCAATTCTTGTATTATATGAAAAATTGGAGCTTTCCATGAAAGAGTAAAGAGTGAGGCCCATTTTAAAATAAATAATAGAAAATAAAAAAGTGACTGGTATAAACATCCAACTGAGAGTAATATCTTAAGATATTATGCATCATATCATTCTTATTACCAAAATCTTCTACTACCAACTCAGAACCTATCTAATCATCATTGGATTAACATTTTTTTTTCAAATTTTTTTTAATATTTTCTCTCTTTAATTCAATGGTGATTAGATAGATAGTAAGTTAAAAGTGAAAAAATTTAGTAGTAAGAATATCCTTCTTCAAAGTATTTTTAACATTCTATTTTCATGATCATCCTATTATTTCGTCGGCAGATTGCGATTTAAATGGGGGAAAAGAGGTCCTTAAACAAAGTAGTGCATAGTGGATTACTCTCTCCAATAATTGCTGAAACTTGAAGGAAAAGCTCAGCTAGTTAAAAACAAAAACTTCCAGAAATTGAACTTTGGGTTCCATGACATTGAGGAACAAACAAAATTCAAAACATGTTAACATGCATGTGGCTCTTCTGGTTATATGGTAATGGTCAATTATAAGCACTCGCGTGCTTAGCGTAAATATGTATTAATTCTTTATATGCTTAGCTAATCAAGAGAATCGAACTTGGATTGCTTTATGTTAAATCACAATCCACATAAAAAAGCACGAATGTTGTATTCATGACAATTGTTTACTAGTTTTTAAATGATATTTGATTAGGACTTTACTTCTCTCATGTAATATGAGAGAAATTATCTTATGTTGTGAGATTAATAAAGTATGGCCCATCAATTTTTTTACAAGAAAAAAAAATAAAAACACATCTTTTTATGTAAGTGTAACATGAGAGATGAATCTCATCTAATATAAGAATATAAGTTCCCATTTGATAAAGTTAACTTACAGGAAGAAAAGCTACAATGGTTTCTTTGAAGTTACCAATTATCATCATGTACGGTTTCGGGCAATCACCGACTTACTATTTTATAATAGGGTAAAGTGTGTGTTATTTCAAAGGATGTAAAGTTATGTCATTTTAAAAGAGAGAAAAATATAGATAAAGGAAGACAGAGAGTTAACAAAAAAAATGGTATGGGTCTCACTTCTTTGTGAGAGTAAAAAGATATAAGTTATATCTTTAAAAAGATAAACCCTTTTTCTTTTATAATATCCATCATAATAATATATGAACATTAGATCAAACGGAAATTGTAGGATTTTTTTGGTAATCAGGATATTTTTTGTGTGGGTCCCGCTATTATAGGATTTTTTTTCTTTTTTTTTTGGTAATTAGGATTTTTTTTATACAAACGGAAATTGAACCCACAATCCAATATAATATATCCAAATTCTTTACTATTAGATCAATTTTAATGACTTAGTTAGAATTTTATATAATAAATAAAGACAAATTAATTGACCCACCTTGGCCAACAACTCCAGTTAGAAAGAGATTGTTTGATTATATTGTTTGAAGAAAAATGATACCAAATATATTTACGGATAAGATATTTTGTATTTCTTTTTTTATACCTATTTCTTTTCTATATCGTTAGATTACGGTATTAATATATTTATTTTTTCTCTCCTCTTATGTGTCCTTTCTCATATATTTATATAGGAGTTTGCTTTTATCATGTCACATGACATAAATTTTTTTCTACACACAATATTTTATGGGGTCCGCATTTTTTGAAGCAAAAATAAAAAATAAAAAATCAAGACACGCTAAATGAATCTCTATAATATTACACAATCATTTTTCCTACAACATAACTCTTATAAAATCCATTTATATATGTATGTATATTTTACACCACTTTTACACTAATTAAACACGTATAAATAAATGATTTATTAAATAATATATATTACTAATCGTATATTTATATATAGTTACATAGTGTTAAGTGATATATAAGATATATAATGTGTGTATATTAATTGATGTTGTTCGAATTGAAGGCATTTATCTTTTGTATTTATTTAAAAAATAGGTAATGTTATTCTTTATTACATGACAAACCCCTACGACATACTCTTTGCATCTTTCTTCCATAAAAAATAAAATTGTTTACATTTTTTCTGCGCTTTTTGGGGAAAAAGAAAAGGAAAATACATATAGAAAATACGTTTTATTGTTTATTAAATAATAAAATTTACTGTGTCTATTTTATTCATTTTTTTATGCAGCATTATTTCCACAAATATAAAAATAATCAGACATTACTATGTCTGTTTTTAAGCAGAAATGATATTAACATATTAAAATTTTAATTTTTTAAATAAAATAAAATTTAATATATGTTTTATTTTATAAAAAAAAGATATATTAAAAATATAAATTTCGTTGAAGTCAATTTTAGTGTATTTTATTTAAAAAATAGAAGAAATAATATATCTGTGTAACCTCTGTGGTAAACTAATATGTTAATTCATGATCCGTAGATTATGGAAATTTTGATATTATATAAAAGGGAAATAATTATCTTATCTTATGTAATAGAGACAATGTAGTGACGTTTATTAAATTTAAAAGAAAAAAAAAGATAATGGATCCTATTATTTTATCTTTATTGTATAAAATAATTATCTTATACAATATAAGATAAATAGATCCCTATATAAAATGTTAATTCATCTAAAAATTTAAATTATTAGTGAAAAGAAAAAAAATATTTGAAAAAATATTTTTTGAAGATAAAATTACGTATTTTAGGATTTATGATTAATTTTACTTTCATTTTATATAATTAATTTTATTAAATATTAATTATTTCTGATTAAAAATCTCAGAATAATATCATTTTAAGGTTAAAAAATATAACTTTATTTTCGGTAAAAAAAAAATTAATTGTTTAATAATTTTCTATTATATTTTCCTTAAAGTAATATTTGTGTAACCTGTACGTTAAACTAGTATGTAAACTATATAAATAGTATTTCCGTTAGCATTATTTACAAGAGTTGTGATACCAAATCGATTTTCTCGTATTAAAATTTTATTATATAGATTTTTTGTATTTATCTTTTTTTTTATTAATAATAATTAAATTTCATTTATTTAATAAATAAAAAAAATAAACATAAAAATTCCATATAATCATATCATATAAAATTTTAACATGTCGTCTGACCTATTAGTACTAGACAACTCGTTTCAAATGATGTAATGAGTTGATGGATGGACGTTTACCGAATTTGATCTTGCAGCTTTTTCTTTGATGTATCGATCGGGTTAGTCAGTTTCCTCTGCTGCAAATAAGCAAATTTTATTTGTTGCAGGTTATGATCACTTAAGAGTACGGTAGTTAATTGCATCTGGTTCCTTTTGAATTTTATGCCTTAATTCTCATCATTTGATTTGACTGTTTTAATGCTAAAAAGTAAAATCTGTAATATCGTTGGTCCCACGGAGAAAGTGGTGTGTTTGAAAAAATGAAACTAGGAAGGGGGAATGTAAGCAAAATGACGACCGAAATACAAGAAAAGTGTTGCTCTTCGAGACACATTCAGGCATTCACCAACTATAGACTCAACTCAAGTACGTTGGAAGTTGGTAAGGTCGCGGGATTATAATTCTAAAGAGTGGTATAAAGGGAAGTCATGCTCATGGGTTTGGAACACTGACATAAAGGTCATATTTTCTCAAAAAAAAATTCGCCAAATACAATCTGAATAATATTTTTTATCAGACCATTACATGTCTAAGTTTGTTATCAATTATAACAAATTTGGTTAAGGTGATAAGTTTTCATTAGTGTACCAAGTTCGTTACAAGTGCTAGAAAACTTTGTCAACTATAATTTCGTGACATATACACATTTTACAAGAAAAAAGTTAACTGAACTGAGTTCACTATGACATGACTGATAGTGAACTTAGTACGTTAATGGGAACATGTCACATGGCCTTACCAAGTTCGTTATAACTTGTAGTGAACTTGAACGCAAGACAGTCTGATAAAAAATATTATTTGTATGATATTTAGGCATTTTTTTTATAAAAAAAATGTGGCAATTTGGTCATTATTTCCCCATATATTTTTTTCCTTGTAAACTAAAATTATAAATACTTCGTCAGTTTAATTATTTTGACCAATTGCAAGCATCATGGCACCGTATATTTTTTGGGGGCGTTTGGTACAAGAGAAATTTTTTTTTGCCCAGAAATCTCAATTTTCAAAAATATGATTTTTACATACAATTTATGATAATATCTGGAAATTTAAAATTTTAAAAAATTCAATTTTCCGGAAATCTTAACTATCATCTCATATGAGAGTGTTTAATATGCTCCCGCAGCACAGTGGTCCAAGAGAAGAGAGATGGAGAGAGTGTGAGGAGAGAGAAAGAAAAAGAAAGAAACATTGAACTTTTTGTCCGTGCTCATATGTGATTTTTGCAAAAAATAATACATGTTTGTCACGTGTTGTGCTTTATAAAATGTGCATTACTACCATGCACATTTAAGTCTCACATTTACCCGTGCGTCTTGCATACACAAAATGGGCGGGTATAAGTTGTTTTTTTTATCTTTTTTTACGACCATATTTTATCATTGTTGATTTCCGTCAATGATTATCATCTTCTCAAATTAAATTAATTAATTAATTATTAATTCATAATAAATGATAACTATTGATTGGCGGAAATCAACAGTAATAAGATATAGTTGTAAGAGATTGTAAAAAAAAAGTGTAACTATAACCTTCCTCATAAAAAAAATAAACCGTGAAGAATTACACAATTTGACTTTGATGGATTGCCCATACTTCTGAGTTTGGCATAGGATATTGTTATGAGTCTGTTGATCATAAACTGTAGTAATAAAACTTAAACTAACTTTCAAAAAACTTATACCATTTTGCGAATATTTATGTATTTTTAAAGATGCTAGTTATATTCTCTGTTACTTTAATTTTTCTACTTTTATTACCTTCTTTTAATAATATGTCTTTTGAAAGCATAATATCCCAATAAATTTTGATTAGTTGGAAATAATTTGATTCTGTGGCAGTATATTTCAGATAGCTGGAATGATTCTGTTAAATTATGGAAAGTAAGAGATTTGTATTGCCACAGAATCTTAATAATATGTCTTTTGAAAGCATAATATCCCAATAAATTTTGGAGGAATCCAGGCTAAATTTATTGTCTTGAATTCGATCCTTTCACCATATGGAGTCCATTTGACTTAAGGCCCAAATAATAAATGAATTTGTATTTTGGGCGAGTAGGGTAAAAGCTAGGCGATTGGATCCGTTGCATACTTGCATATTTTTTAATGAATGAAGTGTAACATCAAATTATAAGCTTAAAAACTAGCTTTCAAATAATAAGATCAAAAAACAAATATATCGTAAAAGCTATTTCTTAATCCTTTTGTTGGACCTTTATAATGAGAAATAACTATCGTAAATAGTATGTAAAATGCAAGGATGCAAAATATTCTGAAAAAATAATTAATGGAAAACATATTTTTACCACGAAGAACTTGGATCATTTTTTACTTGCATGTGTTTTACGATATATCTATTTTTTAAACTTATTTTTTAAAGCCTTTAACATAATTATTCTTAAACATAAATTAAAGGAAATAAATTGATTTTTTTTATGAAAAAATTAAAAATAAAATGATTTTGTAAAATACATGATAAAATACATATTTTATAAAAATTTAAACACACGTACATTTTAAATAAAAAATTTGGAAATAGACTTTAAGTTAAAGGACGCAAGAATTTTTTATTTTTTTTGGTACGTAAAGGACGCAAGATTTTAAGTTACACTTCATTCTCCTAATTATTTTGTTTTCTTTTTATAAAGTTCTTAAATCAATGTCTTCATGGGCTCTAAACTTTTTGGTCCCTTAGTTTTGAAAGGAATTTTTTTTTTTTCATTTCCTCGCTTAGTCGTTTCTAAACCTTTTCCACTTCTCAAACAGTTCCAAGTCGAAAAGCAAGAAAGTTGAGAAGGCATTAATGTTTTCTCTGTATCTACGTTGATTATTTTATTTTACCTATTTTTTAAAATTGCATGTTTATTCAGCTAATTGCATTTATTCCACAAAACTTTTCAGTTTTAAAGTCACATGTGTCCATCTGTTTCTAATTTAATAATAATAATAATTATTAATTACTCAATTAAAAGGAAAGATGGTTCAGTGTTTTAGGTATTAATAATATGGAACATAACCACTACTTTCTGCATTAGAAATTGTTAAGCCTATTAATAATATGAATTATTAAGTCTATTATGATTAATTATTATACTTGTAAGGATTAATTGGTATTATTGAAGTACCAAATAGTCATGCATGAAGTTTAATCGACTTCTAAATAAGATTAATTGGTATGGAACTAAATTGCTGTAACAGAACCACTACTCTATGTACTAAAATTTGTCAAGGCTATTAATAATATGGATTATTATGTCTGTTAGAATTAATTATTATACCTGCTAGGATTAATTGACTAATTGGTATTGAAATACCCAATAGTCATGCATGAAGTTCAACTAACTTATGTCAATTGGTGTATACGAGGATGAAATTTTAAAAGTCGATATAAAGAACTGATTGAATCCTTTTGGTAATATTGAAAAATATTACCATGCCTTAATTCATATTAATATTTAACCAACAAATTGCATCTATCTCCTTAAAATACTCTAATTAATATTTATATCACGCCTTAACTCAGAATATTTAACAAAATTAAAAAAAAATATGTGCACAACTTTTAATTTTTGAAGGAACAAAATTGCTCTTGATCTAATATATATGTCACAAATACACATATCTCGAAAAGCCGATTTAGAGATAACTATAGAAAATATAGATAAATAGCAATCTAGACGTAACTATAAGAACTTTTTTTTGGTGGATTAATATAAGAAGATATTACATGCTGATATTTTTTTTTATTTTTTTGGAGATATAAATGCTGACATTTAGAGGTGGCAAAATGGACTTGGTCTGCCCGCCAACACATTTCCCCCTTATATTTATTGTCTAACAAACCCTTCTTTGTGTGGCTAAGATAATTTGATTTACTATTGTAAATATTTCATAAACAAGCACTAAACAAAATAAACAATCAGATTGTTGATAAATAAAAGTCCATCTCTAAGAAATACTGAAAGAAGCCGAGTCAAAGTATATAATTTTTGAATGACTACAGGATTTGTATTTTATATTAAAGGATTAAACAAGATGCCTTTGCAAAGTTTGGTGAACAGTCAAGTAATCACTAAGTCTATAGGTACATAACTTTATACATAGAGTAAAGTTTTACAATACATTATTATTTTACAGTATATCATTATTTTAATGCTATTTATGGTTAGTTGTTTCCAACCTAGTGAAATAGTGTTAGACAAGTGGCCTCAAACTCAAGAGAAGGTGAATTGAGTTTTAAAAATATTTTCACAAAATACCTCACTTTTATTTTTGAAAAAAGATTTTCTTGAGTTCAAATAGTTTACTACACAAAGAGACTAATTAATAGCAAATGATTCAAGTAAATAGATGAAAATATATGAAATTAAATATGCTCAAATGATCTAACAATGCTTAAGCAAAGATAAGGGTTAGAGATATTGCAAACGAGATATATCCTGGTTCGGTCACCACCATCGTGACCTACGTCCAGACTGAAGCCGCTTTGTCAACTTTCACTATTCGGTTGAGCTTCAAGGGTGCTCAACAAACCGTTACAATATCCTCCAAGATTTCGGTCACTTAGGGACTAACACTTTTTCTTCACTAACACAAGGGTTCACTCCCCTCTCAATTCAAGAAGTAAGACTGAGATGATTAAGAAAAACTAAGTACTCTCAAAGTACAGATTTTACAAGTTGAAGAACTAATAGGTGTATAGCTTCAAAGGAAAGATGAGCTCAAGTGTATGCAACGATCAAAGTGAGTGAAGTGTATGCAATGATCAAAGTGAGTGATTAATGAGCAATAATAGGCTAGAGAGAGTAATAAAGGTTCAATAACTGATCTATAGTAGTGTACTGTTCATCACTGATGATATGAGTATTTATATTGACACCTCATTTGAAAACTAGCCGTTTTTAGTCGTTGTAATCCGTACATATCCGGATATTTATTGGGCACATATTCGGATACTAATATCCGGATATGGTATCCAGATATGATATCTGGATATTCTATGTGCAATATACAAATATTTCATGGCAGCTCACTTTTTGCACAAATTCTGAGTTTCAAAATTGGTTTTTACAACATGGAAAGCTTGTAATTGGTTATGAAATATGTCTAGGAATGTTTATATCATGTAGATTCCTTTCCAAACCATTTTCGTGCATATCTAACCATTTATTTTGTCATTCCTTTAAAGATGCATTCTTTTAAAACATATGAGTGATGTTAGGCCATGAATATGTGTGATTATATTTTGCCATGCTTACGTGCTTAAGTTACTTAATAACCTTTTAATGCATGCTTGACTTATTAGATCAAGGCTCTTTAAGCACTTTATGATTAGGCAAATGAATGTATGACTTGAGCTCATGCAATGCTAGAACCTATACATCTTTACATATTTTCCCAAAATCCTAAATGAATATACCATTGAAATCTTGGACTTGACTTTATGCTTGAGACTTGAATTGCTTTTGGATGTTGCTTTGTCATTGAGCTTTTCTCTTTGAGTTTGTTTGTTATCATCAAAACCATGTCGACGTGGAATCATCAAATGTATTAACTTTGAGTGCGTGACAACCACATCATCACTTTGATTCTTCAAATAGTTGAGTTTTATATTCTTCACCAACTTATTGTTGGTAGAGTTGAAATATTATTGAAATTAAATACAATGCATTAAATATACTATTAATTTTGTAAATAATTATTTTTACTTACGAAATTAAGCTAATGAATAGTCTTTTAAATTTCTTCATCCAACTTCTTTTTTTTTTTGTAATCCTTCAACTGTGAAATATTTATTAAAATATTAAACGTACTAACTCAAATGTTTGCTAACTTTACATGTACAAAAAGTTAGAATTAAATACTTTATAGTATTGATTTAAATAAAATACAGTGATATACTTTCAAAATTTACATTAAGTTTTACAAATCAGACAAACAATTTTTTTTTCTCAGTGCAAAACACCGGTAAATGATAATATATTAGTTTATGTAAAAAATGAAGAAGCAAATGCTATCGGTAAAAATTAAAAGAGTAAATATTTTTTTGGTCTTCAGCAAATTTTACGATACCCACTTTAGTCTCTAACAAATAAAAAGACTATTCGTGATCCATAAAAAATTTAAAATGGATCCATTTAATTGAAATTGTGATTCCTCATAAATTCAAAAAGGATCCACTTTAATCCTTTAAAAGTGCTAAAATCGGCCCAGTTTATAAAATTTGCTGAGGACTATTTACCCCAATTAAAATGATAGGCGTTCCGTTTATCAACAAAAAATAAAATGATAGGCGTTCCACTACATCAACCAAATTTCTGGTTTTCTGATTGAACTCAGAAAGCATCAGCTAAAAAGCGTGTGCTGACATTAATTTTAGTCAACGCTCAATAGCATTCAAAGCACCTCTGGTCTCTGGCTAAGATCAACGGCCATGGAGCCATCTGTGACACTAAGATTCCGATCACAGAGCCTCTCACCCTTCTCCCATTCGCACCCACTCAACCATCTGATACCCATTTCTCCCAAATTCCACAAACCCTCTTCAGTGACGGTGTCAGCCAAGAAAAATATAACCATTGAAGGTGTCAGTGACGAGTTGAAAGCCATCGCTTCTCAGAACCTCGATTTCGCACCCTCTCGGAGACGGGTCAGAGCAGCTTTCACTGAGTTGCAGCAGCACCTCGACCATTACTTATTCAAGGTTACATACATTACTCTGCAACATGTTTTTGAGTTTTTCTTTACTGGGTGTGCTTTGTTTTGTGCTTTGATAAAGGATCAGTGACACTGTTGTTTCAATCTCTTACTCTGTTTGTCTTTGATTGGCAAGCTAGACTGCTCCTGCTGGGATCAGAACTCAAGAAGTATGTTTTTTTTTTTCTCTTCTCTGTGAGCATATTTTGAAGTATTTTCTTTTATTGGTTTGGTGAAAAATGTGATCAATTTAGTAATTTGTTTGTTAGTGGTACGAAATGAATTCGAGGGGATTGGAAATTTTCTGCAAAAGCTGGATGCCAGAACCCGGGGTTCCAATCAAAGCAGCTTTGTGTTTCTGCCATGGGTATGGCAGTACTTGCACTTTCTTCTTTGAAGGTTTGTCTTAATTTCATTTCAAAAAGCAGCTAAGTTTCCCTGAATAGTATGTCATACATTGTATATTTAACGAAGCTAGAAAGTTATATCAAATGTGATGAGGGAGGATTTGAATTTTTGTTCAGGTATTGCCAAGCGAATTGCTGCTTCTGGGTATGGTGTTTTTGCTATGGACTATCCGGGTTTCGGTCTATCCCAAGGATTACATGGTTACATACCAAATTTTGATGATTTGGTTGATGACGTTATAGAACATTACACAAAAATTAAATGTATGACTTTTTAGCATCCATGATGTCATAATGATCATAGTTGTAATCGTTTATGTGTGAAGATACATAATGTGGTTGACCATGCTTTGTATTTCAATTAACAGCAATGTCTGAGGTGAGAGAGTTGCCTCGATTTATATTGGGACAGTCAATGGGTGGAGCAATTGCTCTTAAAGTTCATTTGAAGGAACCAAATAATTGGGATGGAGTAATCCTTGTAGCACCAATGTGTAAAGTAAGCCCATTCCTCTGCATTGCAGTTGATGTTAACTGCTTCTTTATGAAAGTTTTCAAATTCTGATTCATTTCGCAGTTTGAGAGCACTGCATTGTTAAAATTCTAATCATGTCTTTGTCATCTCTCAAGTTCAATTTCATTTTCATAAAAGCTAGAAGTTTTCCCTCGAAAATATATATTAGCAATAATCATTGCACGACTGGAGTTCTGTTTTCTGAAGTAAAACATGATAACCATAGTTAATATCAAACCAGCAATGTCTCCCTCCAACATGCAACTAATAGACCCTAATTCCATTGGCATTTTCAATATTGAAATATTAGAGATATGTAATGCATATCTTAGAATTTCGAGATCCAATTATGAGTGGATGATTTGAATGTCTGTTTTCCTTATCATTTATGTTGTTTGCAATTCAAATATTTTTTTTTTGATAAATTTCGGATTTAATGTTTGATATCTTATATTTTTAATGAAATTGCAAGAATCAATGCATGCCTTAAAAATGTCGGTAAGAGACTTTGTCCAAGTCAACATTGGAAGGAATCCAAGGCCAATCTATAGGAAAATAGAACTATCCATCATTTGATGAATGACAATTCGTAGTTGTATTATCATATATCTCTGATGAAGCCTTATTTATTGTTCTTGTTTTGGTTCTAAGATTGCAGAGGGCATGTTACCATCAAATTCAGTTTTGAAGGTATTAAATCTTTTGTCTAAAGTGATGCCAAAGGCAAAACTGTTCCCACACAAAGATCTATCTGAGCTGACCTACCGAGAACCTGACAAGAGAAAATTGGTTGGTAACTTTGTCATCTCCTAAGTCCTAATTCTTCAATGCTTTCGAAGTGAAATGAATAACAAAATGTCCTTCTGTATCATGCCTTCTTTAACAAAATGTCTTGCATTTACTGAATGTTTAAAGGTCATCCATCAGTCATCAATTATGCTTCACTGGACCCATGTTAGCATTTAGGCTATAGCGAACCTTTGGCCATTCTTAGGTTGTGGTTTTAAATGCATGAATGAGCTCCATCATGACTTAATACACAGTATCTTCCATCATAGAATTTGTGGTAAACTTACAAATTAAAAATTGGATGAAAAAATTTGTCCCTGAAAATTTCCACTCTATTTTTAAGGGTAATACCAAGTTAATTGTGGGTGTTTTTTATTTTTTTTTATTTATAGGCCGCTTACAATGTTATTTCTTATGATGATCAAACACGATTGAAAACTGGCATGGAACTTTTAAGTGCCACACAAGATATTGAGTCACAATTACAGAAGGTTAGTTTTATTATTTTTTTTGTTTTTGCTCACTTTCTGTTACCTGTTATTTTTCGGAATCTAATTTGGATTTATGCTATGGTTATATGTGTTTTTTTGCATGCAATGAGTGTCATATCAACTGAAAAACATTTATTTATATTTTGGGGATGATATCAGGTTTCAGCTCCATTATTGATTCTTCATGGAGCAGCCGATAAGGTGACAGATCCATTAGTGAGCCAATTTCTTTATGAGAAAGCGTGTAGCGAGGATAAGACTCTAAAGATCTATGAAGGAGGTTACCACGGCATTTTGGAAGGAGAACCAGATGACAGAATTCTTGCTGTCCATAATGACATTATCTCATGGCTTAATTTTAGATCCTCAGTTAATTGAGGTTCATGCTATGGCTCTATCAGCATAATTGAGGATAGTGGCCTCGCCAATAGTTTTTTTTTTTTTTTTTTTTTTTTTGATGTAGTGAATAGAGACCCTTCTTCGAAGTTACCTCACGGGAATGGGAGAGAATTATGGTAGTTTGATGTACATGTCAATTTATTCCTATAGATCAACAATATAATTTCATTACCTAATAAAATATTTTTGTCTTGATCTGGTCATCTTAAATTCCGTTTTGCATTTTCACCAAAAAAAAAATAAAAAAAATTCCGTTTTGCATATAAAATTTGTGTAAAAATCAATATCTCTGCATATTACAGCTGCATATTATAGTTTTTTATATAAAAAAGCCTACCAAGTATTATACTTTTGTTATTTAAGTACTTTGATTTTGCTTTTATTAAAGGATTTATCATCTATCATTTAACATGACCAGAAAAAATTTCCTATACACACAACATTTTGTGAAGCTCGTAGTAAAAAAAAAAAAATTCGTCACGCAAAACGAATCTTTATAATATAACACAATCACTTTTCCTACAACATAACTCTTATAAAAACCCTTTATTAAAACAGTCTTTTCTTTAAATTTCTCGATCGTAACAAAATTATTATATATGGTATGAAAAACTTATTTATAAATGCGATCTTTGTATAAAAAAAGTAATCTATACATAATAGTAAAAATCATAAAAAAAAGTAAGTTATCTGTAATAAAAAAAAAGGAAAATATTACTCTCTTTTTACATAGGATGTATTTCTTATTTTTTCTCACTTCGATTTTTGTATTCTACTGTTTTTCTTTTTCTTCCTTTTTTATTTTAATGGCAGATCCCACATATTTTCTCTCTACAATATAAGATAACTATCTTATGTTAAATGAAACTAATAAAACCCATAAAAAAGTAGTAGTGCTTATTTTATCTATATGCTTTATTTATTTATAACAAATCCAGGTTTCTTATATACTCATGATTTTTTTTTTTTTGATATATTATATACTCATGATTTAGGTAAAGAACCAGTAACTTATTATTTATTTCAACAATTTATATTCTTTTTAAATACTATTATTATTCAATCAACTATATATATATATATATATATTATTGAATTAATTATATGTATTTTTAATTATAAAATTTATAGTTATAATAGTTTGTTTTTTATTTTAAAAAAAGGACTAACTAATGAAATGAGTTTTGAGATAAATATATCCAGAATCCTATTAAAAAAGGAGAAGGAAAAAATGAGATGAGAAAATAAAAGAAATATATTACAAAATTATATATTCTATACTAATCAAGTTATTTGAAGAGATAGTCTTTGACCTTTATACATCAAATGATAAAGTCGTAGTTTATATTATTAGATTTGAGAAATGAGGGAGATTTATAATTATAATATCTTTTCTTTTATGACTTTTTACAATTATTTTTGGGAAAAATATTTCTACAGTTAATGCAGATAAGTTATCTGCATTTATTCCCAAAACGACGTCGTTTTGGTATTAAAATATTAAAAAATTATAAATATAAAGACTATTATAACCCTTAAATAAATTAAAATTACAAAAAAACATGATTTCCGCCCCAAAATGATGTCGTATTGGGCTTACTGCAGATAACTTATCTACAGTAACTACAGAAAAAATGAACCCATTATTTTTTTTGTGGTTGATCAAAATTAAAAAGGAAAAGTTCAAAAACTTTCAAGTGTGGTATTGCTTTGAATCACTTATACCCTGTGTTTTTTTTTAATCATTACCCTGCGATTTTTTTCATTCACACGCCTCCTTAGCATTGTTATAAAATTAATTAAATACACCTATTATATCGTTCTTAGAAGAAAAAATAAAGTGATAAAAAAAGAAAAATAAGACCAAATATTATGACAATATAGAACACTTGATAAGAGATTAAAAGAAAAAATAGTAAAAAAAAATTCAAATTGTCAAAAAAAAAAGTATCAAAAAAATTGAAGAAACCAAATGATGGTAGCTCAGTAATCGCATGAGAGCAGAGCAGATGGGGTGAGAGCATGCGATCCTCCCATTACCATCTTTGGGAATGGTTTAAAGCTTTAATCATGGACTTGTCCCGTGCAGGATTGCCTCATGTGGAGGATACTTATGATTTATTTCTTAAAATATATAGAAGAAGAACCCCAAGGGTAGCTCAGTTGGCAGCTGAGCTCTAAAGGGATTGTGTTGGTTGCCTCATGTGGAATACTTATGATTTATTTCTTGAAAAATCTTTATAGAGAATAAGCCAAAAATCTTCGGGTAGCTCAGTCTTTTCTCCGCTGAGCTTAGTGCACCCACTCTCACAATGAGTGGCTAGCCCAAACGAGCCTACCCCGAGGGCATGGCATGGTGCCGGAGAAAGTTGAATGGGGAGGTAGGGCAATGTACCAAAAAAAGAAATAGAAGAAAAAATATATTAAAAATTACAATGGTGATAGAAAAGACTAAAATTTAAAAAAAAAATGAAAATAATCCAAATGAGAAAAAAAATACTGAAGACAAAAAGCTAGAAAAAATTAAGATAAAAAATAATATAAAAAAGAAATAAAATAAAAAGAAATCACAGTTATGACTTATGAGTTTTCACTATATTTAGTTGTTGTTTTTTTTTTTTTTTTGGTAAGCGTTTTTTTTTTAGATATGTTTTGTCATTTTTGGTCGATCTTATTCTTATTTTCTTCTTTATTTTTTTTAGTCTTGCGTCATCCCATTTATTAAAGATTTTAGTAAAAAAATTTAAAAAGTAAAATAAAATAGAGATATAAAAAAGACCGAACATATCTAAATAGAAATAATTAATAGACCAAGGACCAAAAAAAATAGAAAAAATAAAAGTAAATAGATTGAAAATTCGTAACTCTAACTTTTTTCTACTTTTTTTATTCAGACACATTTTATTTTTTTACTATTTTTTTGTTTAATATTTTATTAAGTGTCGTAATTTTTCATAACATTTGATTTTATTTTTCTTTTATTTTTTATTACTTTATTTTCTTCTTCAAAGAAGAGTTGAATATGTATATTGAGTTAATTAGTTAATTTTTTAACAGTAGTAAGAGGGGATATGAATGGAAAAATTACATGGGCTAAGTAATTAAAAAAAAACATAGGGCCTCATAAAAAAAAAACAAAAAATGAGATATAATTGATTCAAAGCAATATTATAGAATTTTTTTTTTCAATTTTTCCAAATTAAATAAATTGATGTTTATAAAATAGTAGCAAGTAAAGGCCATTAATTTACTTTTTATCTATCAATAATGAAAGTGGTCATAGCGGAAAAAAAGATTATAAATATAAAAGATATTTTCACAAGCACGTGTGTCTATATATATATATATATATATATATATATATATATATATATATATATATACACACGGAGAATGTATGTCTTCAGAGACACATGAGATAAAGTTATATTCGGTAAGTTCAAAATGATGACATTTTGGGTTATAAAATTAAAAAATTATAATGTTAAAGACTAATATAACTCTGTAATAAATTATAAATACCTTAATTTTTATCTCAAAATGACATCTTTTTGGACTCTCCCCGGAGATAACTTATTTCCATTGACCGAAGAGATCCTTTACCATATATATATATATAAATAAATAAAAGTAGCCAAAATATTTCTCAGAAATAACTTAGATAAAATTATCTTTAATTAGCCCAAAATGATATTGTTTTAGATTATAAGTTAGAAACTTATAAGGATAAAAAATTAATAAAACCTTGTATTATATTATAATTATAAAAATATTTTAATTTTTGCTCTAAAGAATGCGTTTTTGGACTCGCCGATATAACTTATCTTTATTGCCCATAAAA
The DNA here is from genome assembly GCA_032173675.1 of Gastrolobium villosum. NCBI lineage: Eukaryota > Viridiplantae > Streptophyta > Magnoliopsida > Fabales > Fabaceae > Gastrolobium > Gastrolobium villosum. The sequence continues at coordinate 47,459 of JAVKPL010013472.1, read as the reverse complement.
GTAATATTATATAAGAAAAAACCTAAAAAATAATAATGGCAGTAATAATTTTGTAATTGTTAAGAAACAATGATTTTTTGTCGGGTTGGACAGAAGGCATGTATTATATAGGTGGGAAGACGAAATCTGAAAGGCAATAAACTGAACAAGCGAAGCATAGGCAGAGGTTGTTTTGTTACGTTGTCATCTAAATCAGCATGTCACTTCTTAATCAACTCTTTAACAGAGGCGTTTTCGGCACTAAATGGTAATCTCTCTTCTGTGATTCATCCAATTCCATGCTCTAAGATTTAAGTTTTATGGTAATACCCAATCTTTATTACTCGATTTTGGGTTTTTGGATATGCCTTTTTTTGTATAAAGTCTGAAATTTTAGGATGTGTGCATTGCGTTTCTGTATTACAGGATTTTAGGTTTCGTAATTTGATCTCAATCATTTTTGTTATCCTACGCATGCTCAAATAATAAGTTAATTGTTTATTGTGTCAAAAATTGAATTCCAATTTTGAGTCTTTAGGTTTTCTTTAAATTTATTGAAACTTGAAAGTATATTTTGAGATATATCCAATGTGTATAGCCAGATTTTGGGTTAATGGGAATTACTGTTGATGGAAGTGAGCTATCGTGGTGAAAGAATACGAATCCTTAGTAGATGTGATTGTGATTATTGAAAAGATTCTTCTATACTGTGGATTTGAGTGAATGTTTTACAGATGGTTCTTGGATATTCTTTCAATGAGTGTTAAGTAACTAGTAAACATGCTGTTTTTCTTCCCTTTGCATCTTTGACCTTTGTAGCAAAACATGTCTGAACCTGGCAATTTCACGCATTAAGCTGCTGCAAAACAAGAGAGATATGCAACTCAAACAAATGCGCAAGGAGATATTCCAATTCTTGCAGGCTGGCCAAGAGGCAATTGCTAGAATTCGGGTAATCCTTCAAAATGTTGCTGAATGGCTGCTAGTTTCTGGATCCTTTTCCCCTATGTATTGTGACATGGTGTTTGTGAATTGCATTGATTTAAATAGGTGGAGCATATCATACGAGAACAAAATATATGGGCTGCATATGAAATATTGGAGTTATTCTGTGAATTTGTTCTTGCACGTGTACCTATAATTGAGAGTCAGAGGTAAGTCCTTAAGCCTGTTCTTATTGGACATACTGTGTATTATCATGTTGATTAACATACATGAAGTTCAGTACTCATGCAAATCGCGAAGTGTTTTTTCTGGTATAGGCAAATTTCTGTTACATTCTAATAATAATTGCTTGGTGAATTTTTGTGAATGCAATTTTGCAAAAAATGGGGAACAGAGTGATTGCTTTCTGGATCTTCCTGCTTCACAATATTTTACCGGTGACTATCCTTTTTTCAATACACTAGAAAACAGAGCATTTGGAAAGGCTGTGTACCCTATTGGTAGTTTTTTGGCTTAGAAAATCATCACAAACATGACAATGACATCTATGTTGTCAGTTCAAACTAAATTATGATCAATTAGAGTGTTTCTGAATCTTCAAGGGGGTTCAGAGGGGGTAAAATATATGTTTCTAATCATAAATGGGATAAAACGTAAGGTTTTAAACTTGGTTCACCGAAATTACTATGGACTAAAACTTTAGGGAGGAAAATTGTAATTTACCTATACTTGTATGACAGATTTGTTTTCATGTTTTGTGTGTATATTGACACAGGCCATACTTGTTTGGAATGATTTTTGTTGCTGTGAGTTTATATGAGGAAATTATTAGCAACTAAATGAATAATTGCTGTAAAAGCATCCAGTGATCTCCATGCATTGAATGTTTTCAGTGTTTATAATACCCACACTAAATCATTATTAGTGCTGAGAATATTCATTTTCTGTACTGAATTGAGTTTTCAAACAGTCCCACAATTTCTTGTACAATTTACAGCAAACTGTTTTTTTATTCAATCTTTAAGCCTTCCTTCTCCATGATAGGGATTGCCCCTCGGAATTGCGAGAAGCTATTGCAAGTATAATTTTTGCTGCTCCTAGATGTTCAGATGTACCAGACTTATTGCACATTAAGAACATGTTTACCACTAAATATGGGAAGGAATTCGTCTCTGCAGTATCTGAACTCCGTCCTGATTCTGGCGTGAACCGCACGGTGAATTATCTTTCATTGCAGTTTCTTAATATCAAACAACTATTGATTATGCTGGAGTATTACAAATTTAACAATTATTAAATTATTATGTATAATAATTTAACAATTATTGTCCGTCTTTTCTTTTGATTTTATTATTTCAGATAATTGAAAAGCTTTCTATTAGTGTTCCATCTGGCGAGGTAAAACTCAAGATCTTAAGGGAGATAGCAGAAGAATACAATCTAACATGGGATTCTTCTAAAACTGAGGCAGAATTCAGGAAAAATCATGAAGATCTCCTGGTAATTTTATCCGTGATCACTTCTAGATCCACAGGATATTATACATCTGTCACTAATGGTAAACAACGTCTGTAAACTAATAAGCTATCACTTGTTTAACACTAGCACCCTACTGCACTCTATATCCTTGATCGAACAACAAAACATCAACATTACCTTTATCTCAAATTAGTTGGGGTACTTGGCTCTTCATGTGATAGTTCTACCATGTGAATTGAGAAGTGACTCTAATTGTTGCGGGTGACGATTCGTGTCACACAATCATGTTCTTGTCAGGTCAAGGTCTGCATAAATACAAATGCACTTAACAGAAACACTATACGTATAAAGATTCATATCAAAACCTTAGACACGAACATGGTCCGCTTCTGCTACTCGAATAACTCTCCAATCTCATTTATTATTGTTGTTGTTTATTTATTCAATTTTTTTTTTTGTAATTTTTCTGTCAACTTGATCTCCCTACTTGGGACTTCTTTGGTATATTTGAGTTGAATATACCCATTTGTCTGATTTCAGAACTTTTGACATTGAGAAGCTTGCTACTTGACACGTGCAGCCTCTTACTGATAAATCATGAACTTACTGACCTACGTGTCAAATACTTTATACGTTTCAGCAAATGGATATGAATTTATGATTCCCAGACTTGTCATGCTATTATACTTTGTTGTCTACTTCTCTACTGTGGTATCAGGAATATAATATATCAGTTTTTCTTGATTTATAGTATGATTTTCTCATTAACTGTAGGGTGGAGCAAAGCAAGTTGGTGTTGGAGCTGCACTTTCTAATACTCCCAGCAAAAAGGGTTCTAATAATTTGTCAGCTAGTAATAGGGAAAATTCTATCAAATCTATGCATGACAAACAAGAATATAAACACCTTGAAGCTCCCAGCCCTTCTAACAATAATTTTGGGTTGAATACTAATGAAATTGAACAGTCACACAAAAATAATGATGTTGCCGTTGGAGATGCAAAAAGTGAGACAAGATTTCAATCCTCTGATGTATTGGAGAAAGCCCGAGCTGCCATTGCTTCTGCAGAGCGTGCATCTGCAGCTGCTCGTGCTGCTGCTGCACTAGTACACGGTAATTTTGGATCTTTGAAGCTGGAAGGTAGATCTTCATAGTGCTTAAAATGATGGATGACCTTTGCCCAGGATCTTAAGGTTGAAATAATGCTAAATGTTAAAGGAGAAAAGTAAAATAAAAAATATGATCTTTGTTGTGGAGATAACAGTTTCCTCGAGTGATTATAAGTGATGAGAATAATGCCGTATTTATTGTACATTCTATAATTAATACGTGTGTATATCTTTGTAATGAAATGTAATATTAAACTTGCTTAAATTTTTCCTGATTCTTGCGACCGCTTATGTTCGTATATCATGTATTAAAGAATGTTATTGCTAGAGCATTTCCGAATGGTTTTTCTTCTTATCTCGTGCATATTTTTAATGCAAGTATGATATAAAATTTTGTAGTTGTATCATCTACGAGTTGGGTGTCGTGCCATTTTCAACCTGTTATGGTACAAGTATAACAAAACCACCATGCGTGCTTGGTTTGTTTCTATGAAGCAACAAAATTTAAAGCTAACTTGCTAGTGAATACAATAGACACCTCTTAGAAAGCCATGCTCGAAGAAAGGAGCAGGCAACCCTGGTAAGCATGAACATTTACAATAAATCTATTTTGTGCCTACAATGGCCATTGAGTTCACACAACTGACACGATTATTTCTCGACAATACATTTTCTGCATCAGTCACTAATTGAATTCTAATTAAGGGTGTATATACGGTTAACATATATGTTGTATCCACGTGTCTTATTGCATACTTGACCAATGTTGCAACTCTTAGATAATCAGTTGTGGCTCGTGACTAAGAAAGAATATGAAAACTACTATGATCACCAAATGAGCATTACGAAAGTTACCTTTTGATTAGTTTGATTTGCGAAGCCTTTTAGATTTTGGAATTTAGATTCTTGATATTTTGTCTTCTATTATTATGATTTTGTTACACATAAGAAGTTTAACATTTTGGAAACAAAGAAGACAGGTTGAAAGTGCAGGGAAAGTGGCTTGCTAGGCTAAGCCGCTCGTGAAAGAATCTAATACTTTGAATTATAAGTCTATAGTTATTTTTTAAATTTTTATTCTTCCTGCCACTCAGAATAGATAGTAGGACGGGTTCTGACAGCCCAATCTAAGAACAATACCTAAACGACTGTGAAGACAAGCCCTAAAACATAGTTTTCAATCATACGAGGAGTCCAATCAACTTATAGGCTAAGCACCTACTTCGCATGACAATTGGAAAAACAAAAGGTCAAAATGAACCGATTGATATATCTCCCAAAAAAAAATTTAAATTTTTTTTGAGATAAAATATAATTTCACTCATTAATTTAAAATTAAACTTTTGTACATGGTGATTTCTTACTATAAAAGCAACTTTAAATTGAGCAATTACTTAAACATGAATTTCTCATACGAACTAGACGAATTCCTACACAAAAATTAAAATAATAATTTTTACATCATAAAATTCATGTGAAAACAACAAAACTTGTTATTAATTATTTATCATAGACATTGCATTTTTTTAAAAAAAGAAGAAAAAACAAAACAAACGCATAGACAGAGTCAGTATTTGAATGGGGAGGCATGATTGGTTGAGAGCACCAAACGGAGGTCCTTTTGGGTGTGGCAAGAGTACCAACTCCTTTACCCAAAATGGAAAAATATGGAATATGGGTGAAAATAATCAGTATTATTTTTTGTCATATTTGATAAATGATGTACCTAATATTCGGTACAACAGGAATATGATAGTTAAAATTTTGATTAACCACTATGTCTTTTATGATGTTTCTACAAAAAAAATTTGTTATGATTTTATGTTTTACAATTTTTTTTTATCCCCCTTCATTTTTACGTAAAATCTTATTTTTAACTACTTGAACGGGAGTATCAAAAATATTTTTCACCAAATGAGTTGATGGGCCACACACCAAGGGCCCATTTGAATGGGCTCGTAAAAAAGGAATTTTTATACCTTAATTATTTTAGAAATATTTTTTTACAGAAGGTAAAATAATTTATGTTTTTTAAAAAATATTTGACTTTTGATTTCTATTTTTTGTACAAGCTAAAAGTTTTAGCTAAAAAAAGAGAACAGATTTTTGACTTACTTTTATTTTGTTTTAAAAACAGACATATAAACGAACTTTGTAATAAAAATGATTTTATTTTTTATTTTTATAAAAGAAAGCCATTTTTGACTTAAAAAACAAAAACTATCTAAACGGCCCAAGTGAGTCAGAAGAACCAAAACATTCTTGTTGGAATTCCCGGACATTACCTACATCAACATGCACTCTACTCTCTAGTGACCACACAAGCTAAAGGGTGAACCCTAATGCCCCTAGGGTTCACATAAGAGCCCTATTGCCCTAGCGCTTTACATGCTATACCTAGCTATTACATCTACATCATCCATTTGGCACTTATCACTACCCTTTTTTGCAGGCAGAGATTTTCTCAGACACAAGATTTATAGTTTTGTATTGTATCGTAATATATATACTCAACGCATAATCACACTTCTCAAACCACATCCCTCTCTCATGCAACTCCATTCCACTCGTCTGATTCATAAAAGACACACAGTACCTATGCATGAAACTTCAGCAAATTAACAGTTCTGTAAGAGGCACACTAAGCCGTACATTTATTCATTGTGATCAGAGAGAGAGAGAGAGAGAGTGCTTGTTTGTGTGTGACAAAGATGTAACGTAGAATTTTGCAAAAAAAATAAATAAATAAAGATTTAACGTAGGTTTGCAGGGGGAACTAATAAGGACAGAAGTGAACAAGACCGGACCAGTAAAGAAAAATTGGTGGGTGGGGATGGTACTAGTAGCCACTAGCAAAAACAAATGTGAAGGGGCCTCCCCAACCTTCTCAGTTTTTCATAACACTCGTATGTATATTATATGTTTCCATTCATTTATGTTGCCTTCATGGTCCCTTCTCACTTTTCATATCTCTTAATAATAATAATTATTATTTTATTTATTGCAGTTAGGTGTAATTTCAGCTCTAGGGATTTGTCGAAGGCAATCCATCCTAATGAGGAATAAATTTTTGGTACTACTGTAGCACCTAGATTCAATGCATCCCACAAGAGAAAATTTGGCAGAGGAGAGAGAATTTTGATTGACATGTAATGCTATCATTAATGAGATATACTGAATCTTTAGTGCTACAGTAGTACTAATTAAACATAAGTTTTATCATGGTATTTCTTGTAATCTAACTTTAAAGTATTTGATATAATTAGAATTTAAACTTATCATTGTGTAATAATGAGAAACCACATGCTTATGATTTTTTTTTAATAATTCGTTAATTAGGATGTCTAACAATGATTGTTCTTTGTTATTTACAAGGCACAAAAAGAGAACTACAAATTTTTTAAGGTTTAAGACAATTTTAATTCAGTTTCTTTTATTTTGTTTAACTGATAATTTTTTTTTTAATTTTCTCTTGCACTATAAATTCTTTATGTTTCTTTATTTTTTTATTTCTATTACTCTTGTTTCTACTAACTAGATCAAGTCATTAAAGAAAGGAGAATTGACTTGAAAAAAACAAAGCAGACGCATCGTTTTATAATTCTTTTTTTATCAGAAAAAATTAAAAAACTAACTCTAGTCTTGTAGTTTAATTAACAACAATAATGTTTTTGTTTTACCAATTTAGAAGTATATTGTTTTCTAACTTGATTGTTACCAAAATTTCTAAAATTCGTTGTTGTTAAGTTGTATCATTATATATAAGAAAATGAGGGAGGTTAAAATGTAAACAAAATGGGATTAAATCAACAATAAATGTCATTTTAAATGGGAATATTCTAGGATAATTTTACTTAACAAATGTTTTCTTAAACTATTCGTATGTGTCTCTGTCTAACTAGTAGCTCAAATTCTTAAAAGGATTAATTCTTTACATAAGAGTTTTGAACATTATTTCTTGCTAGTTGAAGAATGTATATTAAAACAAAATAATTCATGTGCATTGACTTTGATTAATAATTTAGAATTATCAGGGATATAATTATTCCCACAAGATAGTTTGGGAACTCAAGACTTGTTATAAATATTATCTAAATTCCGCATCTAGAAATTTAGATTTGATATATTTTATTCAAAATTGTATATAATTTACCAAAGATTCAGGAAAATTAATTATCAAAAAAGTATATATTACGGGTTTAAAGTTGAAAGTAAAGTTAAATTATTTACAGTGTGTGATAAAAAGAACAAGGGAGTTAAAAAAGTAATAGAACCCCTCAATAGTCAATTTCTAAATCAGGGCCTGCATGCATGGTAGTATCCGTAAGGGGGGGAGAGGGGAGGGAAAGGGAGAATTCAACTCAACCGCGTGATGTGCACATTACACCGAAAGAAAGAAGCCACATTGATTTTGCTGAAATGAAGGGTCGTTTTCGTCTTGAATTTCGTTTAAACGCGGACATGTTTCCATTGGTCGGTTTAGATCTGCCCCTCTTGTCCCACTCTTTTTTCTTATGCGTTTGGGTGCATGCAAATCCAAATCCCCTTTTGTTTTCTCTTTTAGACCATGCTTCATTGTCCCTTATTTTGAGCACCTAAAAATAAATTGAAATAACCGTTCAATATTTTTGTACAGTGATTAAAAACAAAAAGATTCTCAATATGCTTCGTGGCTGTGGTGTGGTAAATAATTGGTTTGGATCTTTCCAAGTTGCCCAAAGTGTGAAACACACTGATGGCTATTATCAACATGGAAGTATAGCGAGTTTCATGAGAACAGATAAGTGTTAAAAAGCAGAGTTTGCTAACAGCTTTGTATAACAAATCAACTAGCACAAAAAGTAGAGCCGTGCAAAATAACCAAAATATTGGGTTAAATCATGAACCGAATCGAACCGAACTGCCCCATAAATAACCGGTTTTTAAAAACAAGTTCATGAATGGAACTGGTATTTAAAGAAGCAGTTCATGAACCAAACTAGTTTTTAGAACCGGTTTAAGAACCGGACCAGTTTAAGAACCGGACCAGTTTTTAGAACCGGTTTAAGAAACGAACCAAACCATTTTCAAATCGAACCAAATTAATTTTTATAACTTTATTTTTTAAATTTATAATTTTTTTCTTTTCAAAAGAGGGTCGACCCGAACCGGTTCCGAACCGAACCGAACCACTTTCGAACCGAATCATTTAAACCAATTCGGTTCGGTTTTTCAAAAAATCCGGTTCAGTTAGACCCATGCACATCCCTAACCAAAAGAGATATTAATTAAGCCTTGTTTTTGGTTGCACGCTATACGTGGATATTCGTTTGTATTTTTCTTTTGAGAAAAATGTTTAAAAAAAATAATAATTTGATAATTTATTTTTAAAAAAAACTTTTGAAACAATTTTAAAAAATATATAATAAAAAACAAATTTCTTTCAACTTATCCAAACACACCAAACTAAATTTGTGACGAAAGTAGTTTGGGTTAATTAGAAGAAGCGTTGCTTCATTTCTGTTACATGAAGTGTAAAAAGGGTTGTCAATGAAAAGAGTATCACCAAAAATTAGCGCATGAAACCAATTTTCGTATAGAAAAGATTGAATCATCCGGAAATATGTAGTACATGCATAACACATAATATTTGCATGTCTTTCTCATTATATTGTATTTATATTCGAAAAATAAAACAAAATATATTCTCACATAATCAATTTCTGTATTTTTAAATAAATAATATAAAAAGGATTAATAAAAAATGACGTGCTATAAACTTTTATGTACTAAAAATAAATAAATGAAAAACTAGCGTTACAACCGTACGTACGTTCACCGTGCAATGTATACTTGTCATGAACTGGTACAAATCAGATTGTGTAGTGTTCTCGGGTCGGTGCAATCATCATAACTATTAACTTTTTTTACCACTGTATATTAAAGGAAACTGATAAGTTATTCTAAATATATTTAGTGTCACAAGTTTGGACTATCTTAAAGTAGGAATACTGGCAATTTGTTTTGTTTTGGGAATTGACTAGATCAATTGATCAACCATAAAAAATTTGATTTGTTTTCGATTAAAGAGAATTGTGTCACACAATATATTAACTACCCGGAGCAACATAAAACTTTGGTCTCTCCTCTATTCAAAAATGTAACGTGTAAGTATTTGAGAATCTAATAAATTCCAATTTACATTTAGCTCTCCAAATCTTCTGGTTTGGCTCCTCCACAGTACTTTATCAGGCCGATATAAAACAAATTTGTACATTATATATTAGGGTTTACCGTGTGTCATTCAAAAGGAAACAAGTTGTGTCCTTCTAGTGACTTACATGACCGGTCATAGTCTGTGTAATTCTAAAAAAAAAAAACTTACATTTTACACGTCAGCGATGTGACTGAGTAGAGAAAAAAAAAGTAACTTCAGATTTACATAAAATATGACCGGTAATACTTCGTATAAATCAGGATATTTTTCAACTAAATTCCAATGATACTGGTACACAAGTTAAGGCATAAAGATACATACAATTTGAAGAGGCGTGAATAGAAAGGTTCGCCAGCATATATATTTAATTAAATTGCAAATGCTTTGCATACCCTAATAATTCCTGGGGAAGGAAGGTCGAGAATTAAACCCTAATTTCATGCAATTACTGAAAGAAACTTAACTGGTAGCTAGTATACAAACAACAATAAGAACTTTGAATGATAATGTACTGGTGAATGAAAAAAGTAGAATTGAAGTGTGTTAATAACTAGGTTGAGAATAATAGATGTAGAACGTGGATGGAATGAGACTAAACAATTGGAAAACTTATTGATACTGTGTGAGAAAATGTAGTACAATCTATGGACCAGAGAGCAGACAGAGAAGTAAACTTCAGAGTGGTGACTGTTGATGACAAACCATGCAAAGTGCAGGGGGGTGGGGAGGCCCCAGGGTATAGACCTTGAATCATTTATGAGCTCCGTAGTTCTTGCAATGCATGCTTCTGTTTTTCTGCATGTTTTTTTTTTTTATTTTTATCTTGGCTTCCGACAACTGAAGACAGTACTCTTGTGATGAGTGAGTGTTTCATGCAGTGAAACTCCGTGATACAAGCAAGGGAAAAAAGGATCATGTGTAGGGGCTTCATGGTTTTCCTTTTTCTGTTTTGGGTAAGTTGGTTAAATATACTTGAATAGCAAATATGGTCCACCACCACCATTACAATCAACCATCGAGCTGCATCGACCGTAGGAACTCTGCTACTATATATGATTATTGCCTGCCCTGCTCAAAGGGAAAGTGCCTTCACACAGACACAGTGCTATCCCCGGCCCAACCTTCAACCTTTACATTATATGCCGCGTGTCTCTCTCTTAATTATTTTCTCTCCTCCTTCTTTCAATTTCAATGACAAAAAGCATACAGAAAGTTCTTCTTTCAATTCCTTAATTAGCATAGCAACATTAATTCTTCAAGGAATTCCTCCCCACCCCACAAAAATTATAAAAAAAATAAAAAACTCTTAAGGAACTTTTAACTTAAAAATTTGAAGTTTTTTCTGAAATATTTAAGTTCAGCTTTTTCAAGTAATTAATTAAATTCATTATTTAATTTCAATGTTATAATTTAATAGTAGGCCATCCATTTAAAATAAGATAAATGTTTTAGCTAGCAAATGCATCGGACATAACATTACAAGATATATAATTTGTGCTGATGTATTATTTCACTACATTTAATATTCAGCAAACTATGTCATACTAAATGTACATTGATAGTTGTGTAACTTGTGTTTGAAGGAGGGTGATTCTTAAGATATATAAAACCATTACCGTAGATGTTCTGTCCTTGGGACAGATATGTCCAGCCCAATAATTAAGTTGGTATGTTACTTTTGGATCTGGTGTCATCTCTAAGGTATCTATGAAGGAGATATCCTTGAGCCAAGCAGATTACTGTGCACAGAATACTGTAACGGCGATAGCCAATGGGGTGTGTGTGTGCGCACAGTGACAACATAACAGTAAGAGAAAGAGCGTTGTATTTATAGAGATTACCTATGGGTAGCGTGGATGAGCCTTTGGTGCCTCTGATAAGGGTCCAGGTCTTCTTGCTATGCTGTCGTGTTAGGATTAGTATTCTTAATGGATATCTATCCATGATTATTATTGATTCAGATCTTGGATTGCCCCTTGTTGGGCCTATCACTTAATGGGCCCCTTATATGGTTCATAACAGTAGCCTCACCATCAGCTTAAACTTTTGAGTTGAATTGATTCTTTACATGGTATCAGAGCTCATGTCCCGTGTTCGATTCTTGTCGCCCCCCACGGCTGGCTCACCCGACAGCTTAAGCTTTTGGGTTGAATTGGTGTTTTATAGTGATTGACGTTGTTGCAATCTCTTGTGTCTAGCTATTTCATGGAACTGCGGTGTGTATTGTTGAAGTAATTTTTCTAACATAGACATATCTGTTAGAAAACAAATTTGATTTTGTTATCAAATCCACCGCCAATCTAGAAGTATCTCAATGTGGAAACAAAAATAGTTACAGGCGGTGGGAAACAAAGTTAGATGGAAAATTATAGAAAGTTGTAGAATATTATATTATATTATAGTGTTAGAAGAAAGAAGTCGGTTGCTAAGCTATATATATATGTTAGTAGGCATTAAAAGAAAAATCATGTGTGCAGTGTATGATTAGAAAAAAAAAAAAGAGTTAGTGGTATTAGTTGAAAGAAAGAAAAGAGAAAGAAGGTAGAAAAGAAAGTGCTGCAGCACTAAGAGAAAAAATATAGTGACCGTGTGTTGTATTTTTTCTTTTAGCCAAAATTCAATACAAAGAGATTTCTTCATCTATTATTCTTTTTATTTTCTCTAAATTTCCAACAAGTGGTATCAAAGCCACGTTCGATCAAAGATGGCGGAGATGATGCAATCACAGATTCCAAAGTTGTCAAAGAGTAATTATGGAAATTGGAGCATTCAGATGAAGACGTTGCTAGGTTCCCAAGATATATGGGACCTTGTTGAGGATGGATACATGGAGCCCGCCAATGCAGCTGCAGAAGCAGTTTTATCAGATGCCCAGAGAAAGACGCTTAAAGATTCACGAAAGAAGGACAAAAAGGCTCTTTTCTTAATTTTTCAAGGTGTTGATGAATCAACCTTTGAGAAAATATCAGATGCAAAATCATCCAAGGAAGCATGGGAGATTTTACAGAAGTCCTGCCAAGGAGTTGACAAAGCTAAAAAGGTACGACTCCAATCACTTAGAGCTGAGTTTGAAAACTTAAAAATGCAGAATGCAGAGCCAGTCACAGATTATTCCTCACGAGTGCAAAAGGTGGCCAAAGAGATGAAAAGAAATGGAGAGACTTTAGATGATGTCAGAGTAATGGAGAAAATTCTACGATCACTAACAAGAAAGTTCGATTATATTGTCACTGCCATTGAAGAAGCCAAAGACTTGTCAGTTATATCTATTGATGAGCTTGTGGGTTCTCTTCAAGCGCACGAGCAAAGAATGAATCTTAATGAAGGTTCAAGCAAATTGGAGCAAGCTTTGCAAAGTAAGTTATCTCTTGATGCTAATCAAGCCAGTAGCAGTAGCTATGGACGTGGCAGAGGAAATCATGGTGGATATAGAGGAGGTTTCAACACCCGAGGTGGATTCAACACTCGAGGTGGCCGTGGCGTACGTGGTGGATATAGCCAAACAAATAGAAGATTTCATACTGATGCTGTAGCATATGGACGTGATCAAGGAGCATATAATAATCGTGGTCGAGGTCGTGGTTTCGTGACCCGAGGAGGAGGAAGATTTCAACAAAGAGGTGATAAATCTCACTTGCAGTGTTGTAATTGCAACAGATATGGTCATCTCAGCTATGAGTGTAGAGATGCTGCCAGAGTTGCGGAGAGAAGTCATTATACAACAACTGAAGAGAAAGATGATGAACCGACCATGTTGTTCACTTACAAAGGCGAGGAAGATAGTGGAAAAGATGTTTGGTACCTTGATACTGGAGCTAGTAATCACATGTGCGGCAAAAAGGAGTTATTCACAGAGCTGAATGAGGAAGTCCAAGGAGAAGTTACGTTTGGTGATCTATCGAAGATTCCAGTTAAAGGCAAAGGTAAGATTATGATATTCACAAAGAATGGAGATAGAAAATATATTTCAGATGTCTATTACATACCATCTTTGAAAAGCAATCTCCTCAGTCTTGGTCAGCTTTTAGAAAAAGGATATGATATTCATTTGAAGAATAATTCTCTCATTATGAGAAATCAGAAAGGAGAATTGATTGCAAAAGTTGATATGACAAAAAATCGTCTATTCAAGCTAAACATCCAGACAAGTGCAATAAAGTGCATGAAGACCATCATAGAAGATAGTTCGTGGTTATGGCATCTCAGATTTGGTCATCTTGGATTCACTGGCCTGAAGCTGTTATCAAAAGCAAAGATGGTAAATGGATTACCAATGATAAATCAACCTGATCAGCTGTGTGAAGGATGCATGAGAGGAAAACAACATAGACAAAGTTTTGAAGTTGGCAAATCATGGAGAGCAAAAAGACCATTGCAGTTAGTTCACTCAGATATAGCTGGTCCATTTGATATTCCATCTCTTGGAGGAAACAGGTATTATATTACCTTTATTGATGATTTTAGTAGAAAAGCTTGGGTATATATTCTTAAAGAAAAATCAGAAGCTCTTGAGAAATTCAAAGAATTCAAAGCAATGACAGAAAAGCAAAGTGGTCAGTATCTGAAGACACTCAGAACAGATAGAGGAGGTGAATACACTTCCAAATTATTTGAAGAATTTTGTAGGCAACATGGGATAATTCATCAATTGACTGCAGCCTACACGCCACAACAGAATGGTATAGCAGAAAGAAAGAACCGTACAATTCTTGATATGACAAGGAGCATGCTCAAAGAAAAGCATCTGCCAAGAACACTCTGGGCCGAAGCTGTTAAATGTGCTGCCTATCTATTGAATCGTTGTCCAACAAAGAGTGTCAAGTTCAAAACACCAAATGAAGCATGGAGTGGTAGAAAGCCAGAGGTAAGCTATCTAAGAATTTTTGGTTGCATTGCATATGCCCATATTCCAGATCAGAAGAGAAAGAAGTTAGATGATAAAGGAGAAAAGTGTATCTTTACTGGCTACGAGCATAGGAGTAAAGCTTACAGATTATATAATCCCTTGACAAAAAGGGTAATCATCTCAAGAGACGTGGAGTTTGACGAAGCAGATTACTGGAGATGGAATGATGAAGAAAAAAGAGTAGAAGGGTTATTCTTTAAAGATGATGATAACTCAACAGAGCAAGCAGTTGAAGCAGGCAATGATCAGACACCTCCACAAAGTCCTAATCCAACAACTCCTGCATCTACAGCCTCAACCTCAGGTAGCAGTAGCAGTAGCAACAATTCAGGGAGAGCAGTAGCAAGGATGAGAAGCTTAAGTGATATCTATGATGCTACAGATCCGGTACAAACTACCCTTGATTATTCATTATTTTGTTTAATAGCTGAATGTGATCCAGTGACATATGAAGAAGCTGTAGAAGATGAAAAGTGGCAGAAAGCCATGAATGATGAAATTGCTGCAATCAAAAGAAATGACACGTGGGAGCTAACTACTATGCCTAAGAAACATAAGCCCATCGGAGTAAAGTGGGTGTACAAGACAAAGACTAATCAAGAAGGAAAAGTGGAGAAATACAAGGCAAGATTGGTAGCTAAAGGCTACAAGCAGAAATATGGAATAGATTATGATGAGGTGTTTGCACCAGTTGCAAGGATTGACACTATCAGACTTCTTACAGCAGTTGCAGCACAAAAGTAATGGAAGATATACCAGATGGATGTGAAATCAGCATTTCTCAATGGTTACTTGGAAGAAGAAGTCTATATTGAACAACCACCGGGTTATGTTAAAAAAGGAGAAGAAGATAAAGTCTATCGGTTGAAGAAGGCACTATACGGATTGAAACAAGCTCCAAGGGCTTGGAACACAAGGATAGATGAATACTTTCATAAGAATGGATTTGTGAAGAGCCCATATGAACATGCTTTGTACACGAAGAAAAATGAAGATGGGGATATGATGATCGTGTGTCTTTATGTGGATGATATAATCTTCACAGGGAATAATCCAGGTATGTTTGTTGAATTTAAGAAAGCTATGACTAAAGAATTTGAAATGACAGATATTGGAGAAATGTCTTATTTTCTTGGAGTTGAAGTAAAACAAACAGCAGAGGGAATTTATATGTTACAAAAGAAGTATGCAGAAGAAATACTCAGTAGGTTCAGAATGAAAGATTGCAAGCCTATTTCAACACCAATAGAAGCAGGAACGAAGTTGAAAGCTGACTCAGATAGAGAACCAGTAAACCCAACACTATTCAAAAGCCTGGTCGGAAGCTTGAGGTATTTGACTTTCACTCGACCAGATATCATGTTTGCAGTTGGTCTAATAAGCAGATATATGGAGCATCCAAAGCAAGATCATTTCAGTGCAGCGAAGAGAATTTTGAGATATATCAAAGGAACCATCAGTCATGGATTATTCTATACGCATTCCCAAGATTCAAGGTTAATTGGCTATGCAGATAGTGATTATAGTGGAGATGTAGATGATCGGAAAAGCACTTCAGGATATGCTTTTCATATTGGCTCGACAATATTTTCATGGTCATCAAAGAAACAACAGACAGTTGCTCTATCATCGTGCGAAGCTGAATACATAGCCGCAGCAGCGTGCACGTGTCAAGCTGTTTGGTTAAAGAATATTTTGAATGAATTTCATTATGAGCAAGAAGATCCAATTACTATATACGTAGATAACAAGTCTGCTATATCACTTGCAAAGAATCCAGTCTCCCACAGCCGAAGCAAGCATATTGACACAAAATATCATTTTATTCGGGAGCAAGTTAAAAACAAAGTTGTGGAATTAATCTACTGCAAAACAGAAGAACAATTGGCAGATATTTTTACAAAGCCATTGAAGACCGATGTGTTCAACAAACTCAAATATATGATTGGCATGCAAAGTCAAATTTGAGGGGGAGTGTTAGAAAACAAATTTGATTTTGTTATCAATCCACCGCCAATCTAGAAGTATCTCAAATGTGGAAACAAAAATAGTTACAGGCGGTGGGAAACAAAGTTAGATGGAAAATTATAGAAAGTTGTAGAATATTATATTATATTATAGTGTTAGAAGAAAGAAGTCGGTTGCTAAGCTATATATATATGTTAGTAGGCATTAAAAGAAAAATCGTGTGTGCAGTGTATGATTAGAAAAAAAAAGAGAGTTAGTGGTATTAGTTGAAAGAAAGAAAAGAGAAAGAAGGTAGAAAAGAAAGTGCTGCAACACTAAGAGAAAAAATATAGTGACCGTGTGTTGTATTTTTTCTTTTAGCCAAAATTCAATACAAAGAGATTTCTTCATCTATTATTCTTTTTATTTTCTCTAAATTTCCAACAATATCCCCTCTCAATTATTTTAACATCATTTTCTAACAATAATATCCTAGAGTTTTAGATTAAGATAATCTATAGATTGTCGCTTGGCCTGATAATAATCAATTTGTCATGGGCTCCTGATAAATCACCTGTCTTATCTTCAGTTTTAAGCCCTCCAACCGAATTGCCTTGAAATGCAGGTTTTATATTTAAATACTTAAATATACATAAGTGAGCAAGTGAGGGAAGGATCCTTATTTACTTTGCAGCTTAGGTTAATTTGCAAAAGGAAGACGAGGAATCAAACAAATTGCCGGAACTACCCCAAATCCTCTCTCAGCTGTCCTCTTCACTCCTGAATCCTTGTTCATCGCCAACTACAAACTGATATGAAATGTCCGGTCCTTTATTCTCCCTTACTGCATCGCCTTCACTTTCTAAATGGAGCACTTTGCCTCTTAGTTTGGAATTAACTCTGTAGTGAACTCAGTTTTCCATACCATGCTTATTAGATCGATATATCTTTTTTTATAAAGACAATATTTTATGTAAAGTATCCATTTTCGTTCTTTTAAAATGGAGAAGGTTGCCAAGTGATGCTCCAAGGGGCTGTGTAAAGCACCAATTATCTCACACTAGGTATCCAAGATGCCTGTGAAATTCCGATTCCCTAGTTACCAAATGCCTCATCCTTCCTTTGAGTGGGCGTTTGGTACGGGAGAAATTTTTATTTGTCCGGGAATCTCAATTTTCAAAAATATAATTTTTACATCCAGTTTATTATAATATCTGAAAATTTAAAATTTAGGAAATTTCACTTTCCCAGAAATCCCGAAGAAAGCCGCGTACCAAACGGCCCTCCGTTTAAGATGGGTTTAGTGTTTAAAAAATAAAAATAAATAAAGTCATTTTCGGCAATCTCACAAAATATTGTGTTTTTTAAGAAAATTTATGTTAATTCATCAACAAAAAAAAAAAAAATTATGTTAGAAGATAGAAGTAAAATTCTCATATTAGAAAATAACTTTATCTCCTTTCGTAGAACAAATATTTTTTCCGTATATGATAGTTTAACATAATTTTAAGGCCGAAAGCTAGGACCTCATCTCAAAAAAAAAAAAAAAAAAAAAAGCTATGAGGGACTTCTGTGTATATATATAAAACATTCATCTTAAAAGAACTAGTTAAAGCACATAAAATCAACATCAACATCACCTTTATCCCAAATTAATTGGGGTCGGTGGTAGATGAACCCACATGAAAGATATAAAATTATAGAAAAAAAATAAAAATAAAAAGAAAAATAAAAATAATATATATATATATATATACATATATATGCATATATAAATATATAAAAGTGAAAAAGAAAGGGACAAGAAGAAGTGGGGGAAATGAAGGGAAAAGGACTAAAAAGGGACCATCTGGAACATAGGAATAACCGCGGGTCTAACCCTCCACCATACTTATAGCTTTTCTCCATTCCGTTCTAAGACACACCGTCCGCCAATCTATATCTCACTCCATTAAATCTTGTTTTACTACCTTCCCCAAGTAAGTTTCGGCCGACCTCTGCCTCTTTTTGTGTTGAGCTCTTGGTAACAAACTTCTGTTCTTACGGGAGCATCCAGGGGCCTTCTCATCACGTGCCCAAACCACCTCAATCTATGTTCTCTCATCTTCTCGGCAACCGGTACTACTCCGACCTTTCGCCGAATATCTTCATTTCTTATCTTATCCATCTTTGTGTAACCACACATCCACCTTAACATCCTCATCTCTGCTACTCCCATCTTATGCTCATGTTGCCTATGTGCTGGCCAGCATTCCGCTCCATATAGCATTGCCGGTCTTACTGCCGTTTTATAGAATTTTCCTTTTAACTTAAGGGGGATTTTGCGGTCACACAAAAACCCAGATGCACTGCGCCATTTAATCCACTGCTCTGATTCTATGATTTACATTCTCATCAAATCCTCCAAAATAAATATATGCTAACTAAATGCAAACAACATGAACGCATAACCAAAAAGATTTAAATTCCACTAGATGAAACCAAATCATAGTTTAAGTTTCATAGGTTTGGTCATAACACCCTAATTTATTCCGTTGAATAGGGAGCAACTAAAAAAAGATGCTGTGGGATATCAAATAAAAAGTCCTTGTTTCTTTCTCATCGGCAGAAACATGGACTAGTTAGTGCATCAAAGAGATAATTAAGACGCAGCGAGAGGAAGCGCAGTGTTAGTGACAGAAAAAACTACTGTCAAAGCTGCTATAAAAGGATATACACCTGCATTCATCCCTACGCGACTAGTCCGCTTATCTCGGAATTAAGACTTTAATTTTTTTCCAAAGATAGTATTAAGAAGAATCGAACACACTGTCTCACCCCACCTGCTCAATTCCCTGACACCAACTAAACTACCATACTTTGGTTTCATACATGGTTTTTAATCCACTAGTTCTTGAACTTTGGAAACAACTACAAAAAGAGTATATTTTCCCCTTCTCAATAGAGATGAAGAAAAAATGTAGTAGTTGTATAAGATGAAGTACAATGCAACTTAATTTACACAAAAAACCATTTAGCATCTTTAATCATTCTCTCATTTATGTATTGTACGGTGAGTTGGTGAATAAACTGGGTCTATGTTCATCAACTTTTCCTGCGTCTATTCTTCTTCTTTTCTTTTCCTCTTATTTTTCCTTTTCTGCAGGTAAGATATATGGGCCTGCAATGCTCTCTTTCTCAAGCCGTTTCAGTATTTAGCAGTATAACATGCAACTTTTTTAGTGTAGTTCTGGCCCTATATATCACGAAGATCCACAGCATATCAATGCCCTTCTCTCTCTCTCTCTCTCTCTCTCTCTGATCCCGAGAGGCAGTAAAGTCTGAAGAGTACATTAGACTGACTATGATCATTACACGGGGAGAGAGAGTCGTAGCTAATAAAAGGCCAATGAGAGATGAAAATAGAACGAGTTTGTTTAAAACAAGTTGCTACTATAATTTTTGTAAGAGAGGAAAAAAAAAAAAATATATATATATATATATAGGTATATATATAAAGGTTTTATTAATGTTATGTGACATGATATAAGTGGGTTTTTCAACACACACAATAATAGGGAGAGAGAAAGTGGAATGATGAAAAAGAAAAAGAAAACATGTGGACTCCATCTTCTTTAATGTGTATGTAGGGAAGTGAAGTTATGTTATGTAAAATAATAAACATAAAATCCTATATATAGAGAAAGTGAAGCGACATGTAAAATATAGAGAAAGTGTGATAACCATGAAGAAACGATGTTTGGATTCTCTGTTGAAAAAGGAATGCGGTATAACGAAAGTAGTTTTACTGGGGATCAGCGTGTGTGTGTGTGTTTTTTTTAAGATATGGGGATCAGTGTTTTCAGGATCAAAGCAAAATATGATCTTTCGTAATGTCTTTTATCGATGTGCGAATATCTTATGTCAAAGACTATAGAGTAGAGTATTGTTTTCAAAAAGAAAAAAAAGACTATAGAGTATAGAGTATATAATAGATTATGGATAGCAATTTGATAATGTATTTTATCAGTGTACGTACGTCGTTGTTTGTGCAAAAACAAAAGTACTCAGATGAAAAAGTAGGAGGACCCGGAGAGACTTGTGACTTGTGAGCCAAAGCCTGTATAGTGTACGACTTGCCATTTTTACTTTTCCATTTCTGTTTATGTTATGGTCGGTTAATAAACTCCTTAAAACAGAATTGCCTTGTTTTCCAAAACTAAATTATGAGATTTTTATATCATTCTTCTGATATCGTACTTCATGTTAATATAACTGTGGTACAAAAACGACTAATGTACTCTCTTTTTTTTTTTTTGGTGAACACTAATGTACTCTTTTAATTTAGCCATTGACCACAACTATAAATAAAATATATTTATGATTGTCATAGATTTGCGAATGAACTTTCGGTCTTTTAATTTTTATGAATTACTACCGGATTTTTCCCACTTTGTCCATTCTCCTCTTTTCTTGGCCAAAATTTTAAGAGCTTCCTTAAAAAAAGTAAATATGAAAAAGTAAAGTGTAATACTAATCTTACATCTTTGCATCTTCAAAAGAAATATGCTTGAGTTGATCACAATTTTATGTACGAAAAAAATAAATAAATATACAGGTAAGAACCCAACTATATTAAACACTGAATTTATTTATTAAAATAATAATATCGAATTTCTGGCAGGGTTATTAAGTGGCCTATTACGTGTCTTTACTATTGCTACAGCATAGGGTTGTTCATCATCCGATCCAAACTGATTCAAACTGTGGTGACCGAATAGAAAAACCGATAACCAAAAAAATCGAAAATATAATAATCAAAAACCGAAAGAAAACCGCAAATTTTAATTGGATTGGATCGGATTTCGGATTGGTTGATGAAAACCGATACAACCTAGACCGTTCCAATATATTAATTCCCCTCTATCTTCTTGGGTCTTCCCCCGTCATAGCCCAAAAATTTCGAAACCCAAGAAAAAAACTAGTCACATGTCATCAACAAAAATTCATCTATGTAGAACTTTATATCTTATTCCCCAAAAAAAAAAATTTATCATTTACTGAAGCTTTTGTATTTCGATTTTTTTTACAAAATGATACGTGATGGGTATGAGAAAAGGGAAAAGACACTTTGTAAAAGTAAACGGGATAGATAAGAGTCCACCACAATTGAGATTAAAGGCTAAGCCACCCTCCCAACTGATAAAGAACCCACTTGCCTCACCACTAACCCAAGGTTAGATAAAGATAACAAGATTCAAGACAAGTTTGAGAACTTGTAACACACTTTTTCATTCATCAAATCTGCCATTTGCATTACAAAATATCCTATATTTATAGAATAACTAAAAGCATAAGAATACAAAGAGACATATAACTTCAACAGTTGTGTTGCTTAGGAAATATAAATAAAAATAACTAAACCCAACTCCCAAGAGTCATGCTCCCAAGGATTGTGTTGCTTAGGAAATAGAAATAATAATAACTAAATTCAACTTCCAAGAGTTATGCTCCCAAGAGTGAATAGCAACTAAAAAACTCTTTATTGCACTTTAAAATGTTAAAACTCTTGATTTTCCTTCTGTATCATCCTCCCCTTCCTGATTGGGATTTGTCCTCAAATCCTCATGGTCTTCATTACTCTTGGAATAAACAAAGATATCATCAAAACACACCACAACAAAATTCTCAATGAAAGGACGAAGAATTTCATTCACAAGTCTCATAAAGGTGCTTGGAGCATTAGAAAGCCCAAAGGGCATGACTCTCGATTCATATAACCCTCTTTTAGTCTTAAATGCAGTCTTCCATTCATCTCCTTCCTTCGTTCTATACTTGATGGAGATGTTGTTTATGGCCTTACTATCAACACACATATGCATAGTACCATCCTTTTTAGGAACAAGTAAAGCTGGAACAAAACAAGGACTCATACTTTCTCTAACAAATCCTCTAGCCATCAACTCCTTCACTTGTCTTTGTAGTTCTTTTGTTTCTTCAGGATTACACCTATAGGTAGCCCTATTTGGTAATGGAGCGCCAGACATGAGGTCAATCTGATGTTCTATTCCCCTAATTGGTGGCAAACCAGGGGGCAAGTCATTCGGAAACACATCTTGAAATTTCTCAATCAAAGGTTGCACCAAAGGATGTAAAGGGGCCTCAACTGTACTTATGGATGTTTCAACAACAAGCAGGGCAAAAATAGGCTTGTTTTGAAGTAATGAACGCTCAACCTCTGTTTTACTCACATAAGAATTTTTCTCACTTGTGTTTCCCTCCCCATATAAACTCACATGAATTTCATTTGGTGGTAAAGGTGCAAGTGTGATTTTCTTTTGATTGTCAACAAGAGAATAAGTGTTTTTATGACCATCATGGACAACATGTTTATCAAATTGCCAAGGACGTCCCAACAGAATATGACATGCATCCATAGGGATCACATCACACAAGATTCGGTCATTATAAACATTCCCAATTGAAAGAGGAATAAGGGCTTGTTGAGTTACCTTAACATCACTATTCTTGCTTAGCCATTGTAGTTTGTAAGGATGAGGGTGAGGAGTGGTAGGTAATTGAAGCTTCTGAATGAGTAATGTAGAAGCAACATTAACACAACTCCCACTATCCACAATGAGATTACATACCCTTCCTTTGATGGTGCACCTTGTGTAGAAGATTTGTTCTTTTTGGCTTTTCTCTTTAGGTGCTTCTTTAGCATGGAGGACTCTTTGTAATATAAGCAGATGCTCCCCTCGGTCTGCTTCTAAGATAATTTCTTCACCCGGGATCTCATCATGTTCAGCATCCCAAACTGGACCTTGTTCATATTCATGCTCAATTTCTTCAATTTCTTTAAGTGTCAGGACCCGCCTATTAGGACAATCAGCTTGAAAATGGCCATAGCCTTGGCATTTAAAACATTTCCTTTTAAATTCTTTCGGAGCTTCCTCGACCTTCTTTGATTTTGAATGTTTCTCCACTTTAATGGCTAACTTGCACACATCTTCAAAAGTCCAAAATGGTTGTAGTTCCACCTTCTCAGCAATATCGGTATTTAACCCGCCAATAAAACGAGCAATTTTTTGTTCCTGAACTTCTTGAAGGCCACTAGTCATAAGGAGTTGCTCATACTCCCTAATATACTTTTCAACGCTCAGATCTTCTTGTTTGAGAGAAGCAATTTTGAGATACAAGTCTTGTTTGTAACTGGCAGGAAGAAATCTTTTATCCATCAGCCTCTTCAGTTTAGCCCAAGATTTGAGCCTTCTCTTGCCTTCTCGGTTCCTCTCCATCTTCAAGTTCTCAAACCATATTGATGCATACTTTTTGAGTTTGATGCTTGCAATTTTGAAGCACTTCTCATCATCAAAGTCCTTAGCTTCAAAAATTCGCTCAATAGAACGAACCCATTCCAAATAAATATCGGGATTCAAGCTGCCATCAAATTCTGGCGGTTCGATCTTCACATCTCTAAAGTCATCTTGGAATTTTCTCCTTCTTCTATCATGAGGTGTTGACTCATTTGAAGAAACACTTGAGTCACTAGCAGAAGAATCATGAATGGAGGGGCTATGAGTGCTTTTGGAATGTCGCCCACGTCCACGATGATTTCGTTGGACAAGATCAGCAAGAGCTTGGCGCATTTCTTCAATCTGATTTTCAAGATTTGCAAGTTGTTGGTCACGCCTCATATTCTGATTTTGCTCACGGGTTCTGTACCTTGGACCTTCTTCTTCCATGTGAACCGGTGCTCTTGATACCAAGTTGATACGTGATGGGTATGAGAAAAGGGAAAAGACACTTTGTAAAAGTAAACGGGATAGATAAGAGTCCACCACAATTGAGATTAAAGGCTAAGCCACCCTCCCAACTGATAAAGAACCCACCTGCCTCACCACTAACCCAAGGTTAGATAAAGATAACAAGATTCAAGACAAGTTTGAGAACTTGTAACACACTTTTTCATTCATCAAATCTGCCATTTGCATTACAAAATATCCTATATTTATAGAATAACTAAAAGCATAAGAATACAAAGAGACATATAACTTCAACAGTTGTGTTGCTTAGGAAATATAAATAAAAATAACTAAACCCAACTCTCAAGAGTCATGCTCCCAAGGATTGTGTTGCTTAGGAAATAGAAATAATAATAACTAAATTCAACTTCCAAGAGTTATGCTCCCAAGAGTGAATAGCAACTAAAAAACTCTTTATTGCACTTTAAAATGTTAAAACTCTTGATTTTCCTTCTGTATCACACAACCAATATATACAAAAGATGTTATTTGCACAATAATCATGAAACAAATTTTAGGATTTTCAAAAAACCGAAAATCGATCCAATCCTAACCGAAAAAATTGGATTCGATCGGATCGGATTTGAAAAAAAATCCAAACCGAATGGATGATTACATAATCAAACCGAAGGCATTGGATCGGATGATTTTTGCTTCCAAAACCGATCCAATCCAAACCGCGAACACCCCTACTACTGCAGCTGGATTCACAACCATATCCAACTGCAAATACGACGTAGTTTCTACAGTCAACTGATCATAACTATATTTATCTACATTTAGCTTCACAACAGTTGGAATTTTCAAGTGCGATGGAGTACCGCTTCTTTTGGACACGTCTGACGGTAGTACCAAAGTCAGATTGGGCTCGAGTCAGCCAAGTATTTGCCTAGAGGTGAATTGAGTACTTTGGGAATGAGTACTCGATTGAAGAGGAGCATATCAATGTTGGGTTTCACAATTGAGGGGGAGATCTTTGGAAATTCAAGTGTTATGAATCCCACGTTGGTTGGTAATGAGCTAAGTGAAGTGGATATATATGGATGGACCCGTGAACCCAATGCTTTAAGGTTTGGGGTTGTAACATGGTGTCAGACGTACTTTATATGGTGGGCTAGCCTTAACTCATTTGTGATGGTCCCCTGCCATATGCTTCCCCTGGACCCGCTTAACAACCACAACAAGATTGCGAGCATAAATTAGATCCTTGTTTTCATTGTTTGCCTTGAGTTTCTTTATGCCTTTTTTTCATTAAGGTATCATCTGTTTAGTGCAATGTATAAGGCCTATAGTATAAGCTTATACTATACATTATGACATCTTCAGTTATTTGGCATGATCATCATACAGTATAAACTTATACAGCAGAATTCCTTAATACATTAAAAAGATGTATGTTGAGATATATAGTCCCACATCGGTTGTATGTGCAACTAATGTGGAGTTTATACGGCTTTGGGCACTCCTACTCTTTGAGCTAGCTTTTGGGGTGGTGTATCTCAAGGTTCTTTACATGGTATCAAAGCCTCGTCGTCCCTCACTTTCTCTTGTGGACTCTCTTAGCACAGGTAGGTTGGGCCTGTTGCATCATTCACTCTTCAAGCCCAATGGGCTCTCATGTGAGGGGGCGTGTTGAGATATATAGTCCCACATCGGTTGTATGTGCAACTAATGTGGAGTTTATAAGGCTTTGGGCACTCCCACTCTTTGAGCTAGCTTTTGGGGTGGTGTATCCCAAGGTTATTTACAATGTATAACTTAATCAGACCCAAGGGGTGAGATTAGGCCTGATAAGGGGTTGACGTATTAACATAATTGACAAGTGCAATTCTCAAGAATAAATAATTATTTAAATATTAATATATTAAATAAGAAATAATTTTTCAATATATTATTTTCTAAAATATTGGAGATTTTTATTTTTATAAAAATTAATATATTTTTTGGACACACTGATCATTGTGATCAATAGATTTTTATAAAAACTAATATCGTATGACATATTTGGTTGAATTATATAAATTCTTTTTTTTTTTTTGGTAAAAGAATTATATAAATTCTTTACTAAAAGGTATTTTTGTCAAAAATGTTTATTTTTATTCTGTCTAGTATTACACAGTATATTATCAAATATTGGATGATATTATTTTATACAATATCATGTCAAACGCTGGATAATATTAAAATTTAATCAAGTCTTATACAACTATATCTTATACTATCATATCTTATCCTACATTGTGCACCAAACAAGCTCTCCAAAAGCCAAAATGTAAGGAGATAATAGGCTAAGTTAGCCAACCGTAGCAAGTGGATCCCAAATCACATCTTAACCCAAAATCTTAAGATTTTGTATTCATGGATCCACTCATTCATATAGACATCTCTTAGTCTATTACCAACCAATATAAGACTTCATCATACTTGAATATCCTGACATTCCCTATATATTATTAAATAATAAGTTCCTTTAGGGTTAATAAAGAGAGAGAAAAATACATACATACTCAACAGAAACCAATTTGATTTTTTTAAATTTGATTGATTAATTGAGAGGGGGGAAAACATTAAAAATGTTAGTCTGCACGGAATTTGTGTTGTATTTTGGACTGAGAGTAACACTACTTCTCTTCTAAGGTTGACCCCAGGCGAAGAGTACTAGATTGAAAAATAATGAATAAAAAATATCAATCACTGCTAGTACTTTTCATGTTTCTCTTGTCCTCAGAGATGAATGTAAAATATGAATAATGGGCCCAAGATGTAGCTTCATTAATTGACAAATCAATATATATCTGAAGTTGAAACCAAGTGGTGGCGCGAACATCTTGCATGGATACTCTCAGCTGAACCTATAGCTATATATTAATAAATCACAAGATCACATGGTAGCTTAGGCCTTAGGGCTTGCTACCTCTTCTCGTTGGCTTCGCATCACCAATCTCAATCTGTCTGTATCTTTTTGTCGTGAAGCTCCTAAGTCCCTACCTAATAGCTATTATGTTATCCACCATCGTTCAGGTTTTTGCACTTTTAAGCACCTGAAACCCTAATATCTGTCCCCACATTCATGCATGACCATGGCTTGACCAAAAATGGGTTTGGTCTATAATTCAAGCCTATGCATCTTAGGCCGCCTGAAATGTCTCAGTAATCTTTGGGTTCTATCCAATCACTTCAGCTAGCTACAGCTACCTCAGTTATAGGCATACAAGAGGTTAGCCAGCTATTACCCTACACTGTTCAAATTTGAATTAATATTTCAGGATGGATAAAGAAAATTAATCAGAACACTCTGATTAAAGTTTCTAATTTTTTTGCGAGGTTTGAATCTCAAACGGATATTAGACACATATATTATATAAGGGTTTTATAAGACTTATACTGTAGGAAAAGTGATTGTGTTATGTTAGAGAGATTCGTTTTGCGTGCCAGAATTTTTTTTGCTGCGGGTCCCACAAAATATATGTGTGTAGAAAAAATTTTATGATCATGTTAAATGATAGGTGATAAATCCATTATATAATATAGAAATTATTGTAGGACTCTTCACTTAGTGAGATTGATTTTTGGTTAAATTGATTTTTTATACAAACCTTATCCGCGATCTGGTCAAGTAATAATTAACTGAGTGAGATTGCTTACGGATCCCGCAGAACTGTGACTAAAGTAGAAGAGGGAATGCAGTTATGTACCGCTGTTTTGCTTTAATTTAGTTGAAGTCAAATAACCCAAATAGACACTGAATTAATAATGTAATTTTAACCTATGTATTTGTCAAAAGATACAGAGATGTTTTAACGCCGTTTACAATTGTTAGAAAACAGATAACATGCCATTATTTGCGGAATGATGATATTCTAATTACCAAAAATTCTCACTATTAACTTATTATCCATTACATCACCATTGAATGAAAGAGAGAGAATATTAAAAATTTTTTGAAGAGAGAGAAAATGTTAATCTAATGATGATTAAATAGGTTATAAGTTGGTAATAAAAAATTTTGGTAGTAAGAATATCTCTCTCTTATTTGCAAGCAATCTTTTCATAAATTTATAGTGTACCTTTAAATAGAAGATTTTAAAATAATAAAAAGCAGAATTATTTTTTTTCCTAAGGTATTCTCCAATCGAAGATTAATCCTTTCGAGAATTCCTGTCAGCATGCTTAAGAAATACAGCTATCTACCAATTGTGCTGGGCTTTGTTGGTGGAATATTTTCTTTTTAATTTTAGATAAACTAGACCTGTTGCAATGTGAATTTTTTTTTGAAAAAATAACTTATAAGGAAGTTTTACTTAACATGCATTAAGACCCAACTTTATTTACAGCTAATTAATACTACCTAGGTGTCTCTTAACATTTAAAAATTGCCCAAATGCTATCGTAAATTACTCCCAAAGATATTGTCATTACATATATTCTCTCGAATGCCGCTAACACACTTTATCAAAATAAAACATTGGTATAATATTCTGAACCAAATGCTTTCCTGGTAGAAGTATAACTTTATTGTTTACCCAAAAAAAAAATATAACTTTATGGGTTTGATTTTCTCATGTTGTGACTCAATTGGTGGTGGATCCCACATTTATTAAAAAAAAAAAGAAAAAGAAAAACTTTACACGCAACATGAGAAAATGTTTTCCTAACTTTATTGCTCCAAATGAAATTGTGCCACTAGGCTGTTATAATTGAATCGCAATGTTGAATTATGGGATTCAATTTAGTACTTATTTCAAAAACTGAAATATTGTATTTTTTCTTTTGAAAATATATATTAATTTTATGTTAAATATTACGAACTTGATCTGATACATCCAAGATTGGTTATGCCAAATCACATATGGTTGAAGGTCGAAGACTTTGAACTTGAATCTATATTTGTATGTGCTTCTTCTCGTACGGGCCGTGAGAGATTCTGGCGCAATGGAAGTAATTGGGGTACCCGCAAAAACACTTTCACGCTCAAATCAGTATCAATGCTAGTTATATCTTATAATTTATCAGATAGATTATTCTACGTACTCTTATTTTTCCTACCTTTCTCAATACCATTAGATTACAGTCTCATCCAACGGTGGAGATTTGCGGAATAAAATAAACTCTTTTCCCTTTTCTTTCTTCTCACACATTCTATTTCTCTTCTCCCCTTTCTCTCTATTGATTTACCTAACTTACAACCTGAATTTATATTTGAATCTAAATTCATGTAATGATAAATGGCATGATAATTCTATTGTATGATTATAATTTTCAAAATTCCTTAAATCTGATACAATAGAACACACAGAAATCACAAAAATACAAAAAAAATGAAAATCATGAATAATCCCCTCATTTGAATTAATTCATGATTACCGTAACGTTTCTACTTTGCTATTGAAATTTAAAACCGAATCAATTTATCTCCTTCGTTTTATCTTATTTTTCATCCTAAAATGGGAGAATAATCTTTGTTCTCTCTATGTTACACCAATAGCAGGCATATTTGGTTCCATAACATAGGGCATTTGGATAAATTGAGAAAAAAGCTTGCACCTTTTTTTGATGTTGAAGCGCCATTGAAGAGAAAGAAAGGGGAGGAGAGAGAAAGAGTGAAAGGCAGTAGGAGAGATAAAGGGATAAAAGAGTTTATTTTATATCGTAAATCTCCATCATTGGATGAGATTATAATCTAACGATATTGAAAGGGGTAGGCAAAGGTAGACAAAATAAGATTAGGCAGAATAATATATCCCATAGTTTATTAGAATTAGATTATCATACCTGGGTTTGTTCTCTTCATATTTATAGTAAGCTTTGGGCCGCCTTTTGTAGGCGGCATACCTTCTTATTGATTGTTGTGGGTTGTTGCCTTTCTGTCTATTTCCTTGGTGAACAAGTCTATATAATAGCTTGTCTTCTTAGAGTGGTGGCAAACTGAAGCCGTCTTTCTTGTGATGGCCCTTACGTGTGGTGGAATTCAGCTCGTTACTAAGACTTTAGTATTTTTGTCATGAAAAGATATTTTTGACTGGTAATCTTTAAGTTATATAAGGGGGGCTTAACATGATAATCCGCACAATACTTGGTGTATGTATTCTGAGCAATGGGATCATTGTGCCTTCTTAGACGCTTTTCGGGCTTTAAACCTTATTGGTTATCCAAATTAGAACTGATCATGAAAGTATATATATAATACTTAGATTGTAACTTTTATTACTTAATATGTAAATTTTAAAAACTATAAATTAAAATAAAATATTCCTTAAATTTACACACATATATATATGTTCAATATAAGTGAATAAATATTTATGAATAAATGTACGATATTTTATTCCTACATTTTTATATATCCCTCTATATATTTCATCTTGTTGATTATTATCATGATATATCTTGTCGCTAATATCTTTTTCCGGGAGAATTTCATTCATTTTATCAATTGTTCGATTAGTACAGTTTCTCCCTACCGAATATTCAACACAACTACAAATTCAAAACTTAAGTTTAAAACTACTGATTAAGCTGAAATGGTTATTCTTGTGGCAAACATTATTGCAACCATTAGCTACCACCATTTGCTTTCACCACCGTTAAATTTGCACCGCATCAATCAATAATTGATGCTGTTGCTTCTGTCACCACCGTAGACACTACACTATCAATTTTGTCACGGCAACCATCACCTTCCCTTTTGAAACTATTTTTGCCACAATTAGCCCTTACACTACCCCATGTTCACCTCCACTGTCACTGCTACTATCACCTTGTTCCATTTGCAGAACCGCATATTTGTACATTATTGACAACATTACCACCACCTTCGTACGCGTCATCGTAACTTGCTGCCACGACTTTTATCGCCAACTCTGTCGGTTACCAACACCACCGGTATTATATCACCACCGTACTGTTCATGAAACATTAATTATTTTATTTATTTATGTAATTTTAAATCACGGTTATAATATTTTTTTTGAAATTATTAATATATTTATATAACAAATTAAATTAAAATCTAACTCAAAATTTTAGTTGTACTTTATTTTTTTAATTTTAACAAATTTTAAACTGTTTTTTTTATGCTAGAATATTGTAATTTAAATATTCTAAAATTTAATTCTAATCATAACAATATATATGCATGCGAAGGAAGAGCGGGGGGACAAAGTAAAAGAACACTTATATATGATTATATCTTTGTTTGGGAATGCAGGTGAAAATAAAGTTCCTCGTTCAGAGTAATTAACCATAATATTTTTATTCCTCTAACTTTCTTTTAACTACATTTGAAAAAATAGTTTCTCTTCTCTTTTTAAACCCTTCCAAAAGATGATCGAACTATCGAGTGCTAGCCAGTTTCTTTTAAACTTCCAATCAGATATATTGTAAGAAAACTGTTATAAAAGCGACACGTGTGGTAATTTTTATCGGAATAAAAAACACGAACTAAACTTACATAATTGAAAGATATAGGACTAGTTGAACCAAACAAAAAAAATCTAAATATTTTGTATGACAAACTTTCCAATAATTATGTCCTCAATTATTATATACGTTAAGAAAACTCAACCAACAAAGAAAACTAGATTCGTTTCCGAAAAAAGAATTTGTTGGTAAATAAAAGTACTGAAAAGAAGTGAAAAAGCATGCTAATATGGTTTCATTTACTTACACATGTTTTACACTTTTACCGTTGCAAGAATAATCATGATGAGCTAGTTAATTAAGGCAGTATTTCTCTAATTAAGCTGCTGCATTTGGGAGAAGCTCCTCGATCTATAGTGTTTTTTTTCATTTTCTGCAAGTAATCTATATTTGAGAATTTTAAAAATAATTATTTACAATATATATTATGAAAATATTGGAAGCAGGGAGGGTAAAGCTTTCTTTAAGGAGAAATTAGATACTAAGGAGGTTTGATTGATTGAATATCCTATTGAGGAAGCATCCAGCCAGACTCGGATCTCTCTGTGGCATTACCTTAATTGTGCAAGCATGGTGTGACACTGAGACCATAAGCATTTCAAGAAACTAGAAGATCCCAATTTTGGTTTTTGGATAGAGTGAGAGCGATGGAGAGGGATCGGAGGGGTTTTTTGGGTATTTGGAACGGGAAAATAAGTCGGTGTGTTGTGTGTGTGTGTGAAACTGCGAAAGCCACAAAATTAAACACAAGAACAAAAGGGCAAGAGAAACACACCCATATATATAAAAACCATAATAAGATAGATAAAAAATAAATAAAAGGAAAGGCTTGTTGCCATGCAAAAAGGGGATTTGGAAAGTTTCAGTTCATATCTAACTTGTTGTCCTACCAATAATACAAAACCCCATCTTCAAATCCTACCCGCACAGCTCCAAGCCAAACTAGCTGAGCGTGTCCATGAGCTCAAAAGCTGTCACCAGTTACTGTAGATAAACCAAAACCCTCTCTCTCTCTTTCTCTCTCCTTCCTCTTCCTCTTTCTCTCTCTCTCATGAGATGACCCCATCTGTCAGCTTGTTATGTCTTTCTCTCTCACTCTGGATAGCGTGTCTTTATGATACTCAAAACACTATCACTCAAAGAATCTCATTAGAAACCATCTTGAAACCGATTGATCGCTGAATGAGGATCCAAACGGTGCTGCGCTCCAGAATAGCTCCTTCCCCAATTCAACCCTTCTTCCTGATTCTGCAGTGACCCGTCCTTACCACCATCCAAGCCTCGTCCACCAACACCACCTCCGAATCCTTGTCCCACCGGTGCACCAATGCAGGTGTAACTTGACTCTGATGCTGATGCTGCTGCACCCGCCACATAGTTAATGTTGGGGTGGCCACTCAGGACATGACCAACGCAGTAATCGTTCACCGATGGATGCTGAGTGAAGTGTGAGGGAAAAGACACTGGCCTTGAAGGTGAAGCGTATAAATATGGTTGTGGAGGTGGTGGCGGTGGCGGTGGTATGTGTGTTGAGGATGAACCGGAGAAGTATCTTGGGAATCTCAGAGGTGCTGTTGGGTCTCCCATGTTACCTGATGGATGATATCCCCCTGTTGCTATTGGTTGGCAGCATCTGAATATCATGCACAATTCGTATCAAACAGTTTTGTGCCTTACATTAATTATGTGTTTCTACTTGGAAAAAAAAAAAAAAAAAAAAACTAAGGAGTCAAGAGTGAAATTAGTTTGATATGGGGTTGAAATTCAAATGTCCATATATAACTTGTTCCAATTAGTATTATTTCAGAAGAACTGTTAAAAGATAGGTAATATATATATCCATGTTGAAAGAGGGGAAAAGGAGAAAGAAAAACAAATAGTAAAGGTGCATACATACCCTAAGTGAGTGGCACCTTGTGCAGCAATGTTATGATCATTCCGGAAGACCAATTGACGAGCATGGTTCAGCGTCTCTGTTTCCCTCTCTGCAGCCAAACCCAACAAAACCCACAAAAACAAATAAAATCAAAGCAAAAAGAAACAAAAAAATATAAAAATAAAAATAAAAAATAAAAACCAGGGCCCTCTCAAAACCAAGAATTTCAGCAATCCCACAACTTTTTGTCTTTGAAATGACAACGCTTCATGGCCAAATCAATAACGGCCAATTTTCTCTTATTTGTTTTGGACATATTTTAAGGCTATTACATCAAGATTTATCGATTGGTTTCTTTTGAGAGAGAGAGAGAGAGAGAGAAAAAAGGGAACAAAAGTAGAGGACTAGCCTTGGCGGTGGCGGTTCATGTGTCCCCCAAGAGCCTGAGACTTGCAGAACTTGAGGGAACAAAATCTACACTCGTAGACCTTCCCACACTCGTCTTTTCCATCCTTCCCGCCGCTTTTCTTTTTCCTGCAACCTGCAACGACAACATCCAATTAAAGCAACTTCGATGAGACCCTTCTTTCCCTTAAAGCCGATTCCCGATTACCCAAATCATGAATAATTTTAACTAATCAATTTTTTTATAATTTTATTAACTCCCCTTTTTTTTCTGTTTTCTTTTTTCTTCTATCTCCTTTTGCAACATCATGTTTACCTTCTAATTTTAAAAAAGCAGGTAGAGGAGGATGAATAAGGAAGAACCAGGACAAAACTAAAAAAAACGTGTGATGAGAACTGTTTCAAAGATGAAAAACCATGGCTGTGTTCAATTTTGTTTCCTATAAAAGAGAAAGCCTTCCATGGTGTGTGATATAGTGAATATGTTGCTTTGATCTTTCAGTGTATATATATGTCATGTTGAATAATAATAATAATAATAATAAAAAAAGGTTTACCGGGTGATGAGGAGCTGTCTTCGAGGACTTGTTTTCCATCTCTAGAGTACTCATCGGGTAAGTTGTTAAGGTCTAATGGGTTTCCTTCTGGTCTCCTGTAAAGGTACAATTACAAAGTCATAAAGAAAGAGAGAGAGAGAGAGTTGAAGAACGAGATAAAAAGGAGAAGATAATCAATCAGAAGGTGTTGTGAATGTATAGTAGTGGGGAAGACCTACATGGTACCGACAGAGAGAGACAGAAAGAAAGAAATGATATGAGGCAAACAATCTTTCTTTCAGATGGGAAGATAATACTAAAGCTTTTTACAAAATTTGTGAGAACTTTCAGTTTCGGACTGCAATATAGAGGCTAGTTGAGTGATGGTAGAAAATAAAGAGCCTTGAAAGTTCTCTATCAGTTCGTCTGCCACTCCTCTCTCCTCTCTCTCTCTCTCTCTCTCCTCACACACACAAAATGGAATGAACAAAGGGGAAGTGGGTCTCGTGACTTTAAAAAGAGAGAGTGAGGGTGTGGGGAGTTGCTTTATCAGGTATTTGCTAATTGCTAGCTAGCTTCTTCTGGTTTGGTTGAGACTTAGAAAATGTTAGAAAGGAAGGGTGTAGAAAATGTGAATGAGAAAAGATGTTGTCTTTATATTAAATATTAGTAATAATGCTACTAATTCTCTATAACACTACTTTTGGCTCTAGTTAGTTTTTTTTTTTTTTTTTTTGGTGTGCCCTAGAGCTAGCAACAAGTGTTCAAATAATATCAATCAAATGCATTAAAATTAATATCTAAAAAGAAAATCTTTACCAACAAAGGATGGCAATCGAATATACAGTACAAATCTTTAAGCATTAAAGGTTGCCCTAAGAATGAAAGAAGGCATTTATACCAGAAAGAAACCAAGACAAGGCATAGGGTACGTAGACATTTTGCGTGGTTATTGTGCTTAAAGAGGGGGGGCATGTTTTAGAACAGGTCATGTATGGTCCACCACAGCTCAATGCCTCCTTCTGGGTGTAAAATTCTACCCAGGGGACTTAGACTTGCATCAAGGAAGGGTTGCTTTCAGTATCTATCGTTAGGGTTTTTTGCAATCTAAGTTGAGATAGACTCAACCCCACATATGTTGTTTTATTCTTTGAAAGTTGCTATATCTCATAGATTACATATACATAGTCCTTTTCAATGGATGCGTATCAAAGTAGATAAATGGAGATTTGAATTTTCTTAATGTATCTTATTCCTTATTTTTTTCTCTGTTTGCTTTTGATGGTGATCAGATTGCATTTCTTCCAATTCCTTTCTAAGAGGTAAAATGTTATCCAAACATGCAGAAGCAATACTTTAGTTGTTTTGAGAGAGAGTACTGGTAAGCATGCTTACCGTGATGTCCAAGGTCCCGGCTTCGACTCAGCCTCTCCGCAAAAGCGGGGGTAAGGCTTGACTCGTATGTCCTTTCCCAGACACTCACGAGTGGGTATTGAACTGGGTCGGCCCTTTAACCACCCTGGTTAACTTGGTAATTCCTTGAATCAAAGCTCTAATAAGCTTGCCTCATGATTTGGAGCAGCATATATATATATATATATATATATATATATATTTGTAAATGGCAAAAACAAATAATAGCTAGAAGGCTTCTTGTCCACAAGCTGATTCCTTCCCCCACCAACACCTGAAATGGATATAAAGGAAAAAGAAGACACTACCAAATAAGAGAGCTAGGCATTAAAATCAGGTGATTCATGGACCACTCTACTGCTGCTGCTGGCCTTGACTAGCTGGTTGGTACTATGAAAGGATTTAAGACACATTTGATATTTTCAAAACTGGACCAAAGAATCATGCAATGACCGCGCCCCATCTATCTGAAATTTCCTTGCAAGTGTGTTTATACATGCGATTACTTTTGAAGTGGTCCATCACGATTTTAAGCAGTAAATCCAACAAACATTTCTTCCATGTTCAGAAGTCTAGCAACGTAACTTACAACCAGAGAAGGAAATTGTCTTCATCGTGTTGGCTTCCTCCGATTCAAGCATCAAAATGCATAATTATATTGTTAGGAGGAGAGAAAGGAACCCAACAAATGGAAAATTAAAAATTGCAAATCTGTTAGACTAATGCAAAGGTAACAAACAAAATAAAATTCCGTATTTTAAAGATAACGTATGATTTCTTGGTCTTTGAACCATGAGAATTGGTTGCACTTATTATTATGTTTTCGGACAATATAAGGAAAAAAAAATACCTTGAGGAGGAATATATTTTAATTATCTAGGTCCAGATTGTAGTGGGACAGATCCATTTTATGTCCTTCTAAGTCAACGGAAAAGTAAGCTACATTCAGTTAAAAGAAAACAAGGGTATGTTGGATTGTGCTGTAATTTTTTTATCCGTTTTCTATAATATACGTAGTTATGCAAATATGTGTTTTTTTTTAATGTTATAAAAATCGGATCCACTATAACCAGTGCGGTTTTCATATTGAATTAGTCATGTAATGAATCCGATGCGACTTGTTCGATTTTTTGTAATAATCGGTAACCCGGTCAATTCAACCGGTGATCCAGCCCGGTTCATAAAGAATGGTTTGTTATCATCAATTGATGCCTTTTTTTTTCTCTCACAAACACATGATTTTTTATTTTTTTTTTGAAATATTTGAGTGATGTGTTGCTTATTGACTTACATAAGTTATGTATCCTCGACACTATATTATCTTGGTTATGTAATACGTAGTGAATTTTGATTTAATTTATAGTTAGAAATGTCGTTTACTGATACTGAACGTGAAACACTAATATCACAAGTATTATATGTTCAATTATCTTTTGTTGGACAATGATGTTTAATTTATTATTTTTCATATTGAAATATTTGGAATTGGTATCATTTTTTCTTTACATGTATTTGAGTATATTTATAATTTTTTAATATAAATTATAGATTTACATATACTTAACGA
Source organism: Gastrolobium villosum (assembly GCA_032173675.1). Taxonomy (NCBI): domain Eukaryota; kingdom Viridiplantae; phylum Streptophyta; class Magnoliopsida; order Fabales; family Fabaceae; genus Gastrolobium; species Gastrolobium villosum. The sequence continues at coordinate 9,897 of JAVKPL010013472.1, read as the reverse complement.
GTCATGCAATTGACCAAGTGACCTTATACCTCGACCAGGTCAATAACCGTGCCGAGTTCAAGAACACTGATTTTCTATGTATGTTTTTTGTTTTAAAAATTTAAAGTTAAAACATAAAACAAAAATAACTCAGACATATTATCTAAATTTGATTCTAAAATTAAAAAAAAAAATCAAAACTTTTTCTACAAAATAGGTCTTATCAAATGGAAAAAAAAATTCTTCTAAAAACCAAAATTTTTTATTAGAAACAATATTCAAATGGGACCTAATTAGCTGACAGTAAGCACCTAAATGATGCAAGTTGATCAGGTTTCAAAAAAAAATTTAGATATTTTAATCTGTTTATTATTTCGTGACTAGTTTGATTTGGGATGAATTTAGAAATTAAGGTTTTAAATCTCTCCTAAATATAATATTTAAGAGAATCAAATACATGTTTTTATCCATACCTACTCAATTCCCTAAAGTAACTAAACTATCATCATTTTATAATTAGCTTTCAAGTCTAAACATACATGAAGCAAACCAACATTAGACTACTAGCAAAACTGTAAAACCAAAATGACCCTTTAATTTTAGAAAGAAAGCCTATGGTTATATAATCCACTATTTACGAATAATTTAAAATGGTCTTCTCTTTTTGGTAAAACTTGGCCGCTAGTGTATTAGTAGTACATGTTAAATAAGGAAAATATTATTCTCCTTTTACATAAGATATCATTTCTCATTTTCTCTTACTTCAATTTCCATACCCACATTTTTTTTTTCTTTTTTCTTATAATGGTGGGACCCACCTATTTTCTCTCTACAATATAAGATAATTATCTTATGTTAAATGAAACTAATAAAACCCGTTAAATAAAGAACAGACTTGACATTCTAAAAGTAATCCTGACGTTAAATGTACGAATAAGTAAACGAAGTGAATTTTAAAAGTTTTTTTAACAAATAACATTTTAAAATTTTTTGAAAAAAATACTGAAGCTATTTTCTTTTAAAAAAGAATTATTTAGCTATCATAATTTTTGAAAATAATACATTTGAATTAAAAGCATTCTTTTTCTTGAAAAACAAAATCGAACTAGACCCAAAAATATGTTGAGATTCATTCCTAACCACTCAAATATTTATTTTTATTTTAAGATATTTCAATCGCTTCGCGACTAATTCAATTCGGGACGAATCCCGGAATTAAAACTATAATGAGGAGCAATCAAATCTTTATTTCAAATAGCACGAAATTCGCGCAAATCAAATTTTTCTAATTAAGTTTAGGGTGTTATATAATTTTTTAAATAATACATTTAAATTAAAAAAAAATATTGAAAAACAAAATTGAACTAGACCCAAAAATATGATGAGATTCATCCCTCTAACCACTCAAATCTTTATTTTAAACAGCATGAAATTCACTCTAATCGAATTTTTCTAATCAGGTTATATAAGGGTAAGAAAAGTGTAAAACTCCTCAAAATGAATTGTGTTTTATTGAATGAAATTTGTAGAGGTTTTTCTCCTTTAACTTAGGTATTATCATTCAAGTTGAAAAATATAACCAGAACTTTTTGAACGTTAACAAACAAGTATTTTTAGTACATTAACTAATCATTTCTACAACCTAATCTTAACATTTCATTTTAATTTATCATTGATTTTAACAATTGGTCTTATTCGCAAATAGCTGCATTCCGTGAATATTAAATTGGAAATTTTTATATATATTCAACTTTGAATTAAGAATGATTCTTAAAATATAAAAGCATTACTAGATTTATGAAAAGGAAAATGACCTCTCACATTTATATCGAACAAGCTTTTTTTGTTTTGATATGGAAATGGCTCTGTAGCCTATGACTTAGCCAAACCAGCTAACTATTGGAGTCGTGCAGTTCATGTTCTTTTTATCGATATTGACAGGATAATTTCAAACATGCTTCTCAATTATTATTCAATACATTTCGGATCAGTTATACTATAACCTATTTCTAAATATTGGACTAACTAAAATACAATTTTAAGTACATTAAATGCATTTTAGCAGTTTTGTGTCTCTAGTGAGCCTCTTCTCTTGGTCTAAGTTGCCTTCATATTTTAGTTATTCATTAGAAATGCCCTCGAGGACCTACAACCTTATTATTTCATCAGTGATAACTCATTGGTCTAATTCTTTATTAGTTATTTTTATTTCTACCGTGGCATGCAAATTGATACATTTGTGGTCAGATCCAAGGTTTTTACCTCTATTTCTAGCCTTTTTTTTTTTGGATGGTTTGTATTTCATTATTATCTATCTTTTCATATTTCTAAGGGTAGAAATAATGCAAAAGAAAGTTAATTTTAACAATGAACAAAGGATTTTCATTATGGTAAAAATCTTTGAAGACCTAACAATTCGTACAAAATTAAGTTGAACCATTTGACTGGTTTGAGACTAATATAGGGAAAAAAACAAAAGGGAATTGGATCTCTGGAGGAACAAGTCAACAAAGAGATATTTTCCTAGGAAAATAATTCATGACCTGGGAGCAATTAGTTACCAGATGGAACCAATGAAGGTCACATCACTATCTTCATGCTAAGCGGTGCTGCTGAGAAGACAAATCAGAGAATTGTCTGTATCCTTATTAGCATTCAATTTCCATCAATTATACACCATATCATGTTCACCTTGAATCAGTGCCAAATTATTGATGGTAGTGTTGATGGGTCTTATATATGCAGAACCCAAAAATGGATGTCTCAAGTTATTATTCACTCCTCTCATGAGATAGCTCTAGACTACATACTGTGCTTGCCACAAAGAGGGGTTTGAGATCATGGGCTGAGCTGCCTCTAACTTTCTGTGATTGAATAGCTGTTTAGTTACTTTGATTTTTTAGTTGCAGTTTCCATTTGCATACACAGCCTTTTTTGTTCTTAGAAAAAGTAGCCTTCTTGCTAATGTCTTTATGCCTTTGGGTGCACTACTCCCGGTTCTTTCTCCTATTTTTTTCACTAGAATGCTACGCGATGCCTCACTTCTTCTTTTGTGTAGCTTACCTTCATTCCAAAGAGGGAACAAACGCTATATTACATTAAAAATAAAAATAAAAATTGATACATAAAAGAATAATTTATTTCAACGAACTTTGTTTCAAACATCAAAGACTTACTGCTTACTTTGTTGCCTTTTTTTGTTTATTCTCAATATTGTTCTATATTGACTACAAATAACTACAGTGACCTCAATTTAATTGCAGAGACAAAGAACTAAGTGGACTTAACAAAATACGGTGCCCTAATAAAAGTAAACATGCATATATATCACCAAGATTATTCGGTGTTAGATGGTATTTATCCTCCTTCTACATCAAACTAATCTCGAGCCTCTATTTTGGCTCTGCATTGGACTAGCTACCTAGACAATTCACATGACTTAAATCCTTACACTCAAATGAATGAGTTCTATGGATCTACTCAGAAAAGTACCCTTCAGTGGTATGCTCTGATTAAGTTACACATAGAGCACGATCACTCACCGGCCCCGAGGGCACACTCACCAACCAAGAGGTGTCATCCTTCTCCTATATATCCCATTTATGATACTCTTATTTTGTGTTTTTGTAAAGAATCAATTTAATGCAAAAACTTAAGTTAACGGGGTGAAGTTATATTATAACAGTTTTATATTTCTCCGAGATTCTAATATAATGTAAATAACCAACTCAACTCAAACACTTAAAGTAATGAGTGATCTTATATTAATGATTTTATATTTCTCAATATTAATTGCTACTAAGGGTCTGACTTAAATATGTTAGTTTATTACATGACTACAAACTCCAAGTATTGAATTCGAGGGTTTTATGTATGTCTTTACCAAGAATATTATCTTTCGCGTTCGTTGAATTTCTGAAAGTAAACGATATCAATAAGTGGGAATCAAATGTAAAATTGAGTAAACTTCAATTTTTGCGGATAATAACAAACCCTAAAATATTGATGGATGTGATTTTAGTGAAAAATTAATATATTTTCTTTGGAAAAAAACATTTGTCCTTTAAAGGATATAACCTTATATCATTTTAGATCCTAACCATTGATTTCCGTCAATCAACGGTTATAATTTATTGGGTCAAATTTAATGGGCCAAACTTATTATTAATTAATTAATGATCTTGATCCAATAAATTATAACCGTTGATTGACGGAAATCAACGGTTAGGAAATAAAATGACACAAGATTATATCCTTTAAAAGAAGAAATGTTTTACCCGTTTTTTTCTTATTAAGGATAACTTGTAAAACTTCATCACTTCAATTAGTATTTTAATATAAGAATATTGATGGACACGATTTTCATGAAAAGTATGTTATTTTCATAGCAGGGGCAAGTGAGATAATTTTTTGACTTAAATTATTATCCTATATTTAGAAAAATATATTAAAATAATTTATTTCAATATATATTGTAAAATATTTTTTAATTTTAAGTTTTTAATTTTAAAATTTATTATCTATAGCTATTTAAAATGTCTAAACTTATACATTTTGTTCAAATTTTGGGTTGCCTCGGTTCAATGAGATCATGACTATATATACTAAAAATAGATTAAAAAAATTAATCATATCAAAGTATTATTTTCATTAAACTTGATCCATGGGCAAACACCTGTCCCTATGTTCAAATTGTTTATTTGCATTCTTTAACAACAACAAAATTTGTTTATAGTAATTATTATAAAATTTAAGGCAAAATCATTTATGCCTTTGTCACAAAAAACTTTTCTTTATCACACTAACATAAAAATGAGTGGGTCTCATTATAATCAGAAAAAAGTCAAAAAAATTAATGAAATATAATGGAATCTAATCAAGCACTCACTTTTATGTGATTGTGGCGGATAGGAGGTGTAAATGGGCCGAGCGGCTTATCAGGCCTAAAGCTTAACTTGCTTAATAAATATAATGAGTTCAAGCTTTAAAAAAAACTTATTTCGCAAACAAGCCGAAGCCTAAATTAATGAGGCTTGGCTTGAAAACACATGAACTCGCCTGATATATTATTGTAATAAATAATATATTTTTATGTCACTTAACCTTACTTTTGTATTCCTATTTTTTTACTATTGTCTAGTGGCATTCTCTCACTCACAGTTTCACAAATATGCTCTTTGACTATTGGTCTCTCCTTTCCTCTCTCAGTCACTCATCTTTTCACTGCTTTACCCCAACCTTCTACTTAGCGCAACTCTAGTAACCAATAACTATCTTTAACTCTACAAGCAATTGACCAAACTCATTGCTCTTTCTCAATTCTTCTTTCTTCGATTTCAGAATTTGATGCATTTATAATCTTTACATTTGGACCTATGTGAGTTTGAAAAAATTCATTTTATAATTATAAATGGGACAAGTCAAGTCTAACATTTAATTTATATTATTCTTAGGCTTGGTTAGTTTAAGCTAAAACTTGGTTCCGCCCACCTCATTTACACCCCTAGTAGCAAAACAAAGTTTTTTGCAGCAAAGTAGAAATACTTTTTCCAAAATTTAAAAGTATTTCTTTTTTTTTTTCACATGTCACCACATAAATTCTAATTAGACCATGTATCAAAAAAAATCTGAAGTCATGACCCCCACCCAAACTATGACCAAACAGTCTAACAAGACTAACTAGCACAGCAATATATATATATATATGGGTTTAGCGGATGTAAAGTGACTTGTAACAGCCCGTGTTAACCCGGATTGTTAACATACTATCGTATTAAGCCACGCTTAATTAAAATGCGGAATAACTTTTTCTTTAATTCAATTATGACGTCATTAACCTTAGCCAACTTGATTACTTAGTCAATTTCATAAAATACTGCTTGTATGTAAATTGCAAGACAACTAACTGAAATACCTCATATATAAATAATAAGTGAGTATCTAAATCGCAGGACTACAACACGTAGCCTGGACCAAAATCCTAATACATTAATACAACTTTAGCTAAAAAGACAATAACAATCCATGTGGCATGGACAAACCCCATGCTCACCAAATAAGGCAACAATGCCCAATAACGGTCTCAACGTAATAACTCAAACAAAGCGGAAAACATAACAGCAGTCAACATCCAGCATGACAGCATATCATAATATCAACTCAGCTCTGGCCTCCTGCCACCTGAGCCCTCAACATTACCTGATCCTGAAATAAGCGTCCCCAAACGTGGGGTGAGATCTCTAACAAGAAATCTCAGTAAGACAAGGGGTCCTCAAGGATCTTCCACCCCAAGCTCACTTACATGTGTAATATAAGTTCAAAAACAGTATTTACAATATAAGTTCCAAAACTATGCGATGCAGCAATTAATCATGCCATGTGTGTTTATCAAATCTACTGGCCAGAGAAATGCAGGAATACGTCTAAACCCACATGAGTACAAGGAACACCGCTTGCACCTCACCCACAGCCTCACCATCTTGTATGTACTACATACTCAGGCTTACCGTATAGGTGGACACCACATGCATATCATAAAAGCACATTGCATATAATAGCTCAACAGCATTTCCAAAACATCAAAGCATGTAACACAGCATGCATAAACCACATCCCCATGGGACATGGTGGAACCACAAAATGGCTAAACCGAGGACACGAAAGCTTACCTTGCAAGCTAGCTATCCAAGCCAAGAGTCCAACCACTCTCAAGTCCAAAAACAGCAGTATCACAATCTGATATGGACCAATAATACATCAATATTCATGCATCACAAGCATACAACTTAAAGACTACGCCTTTCCTTTACGTTTTACGTCTTAAGGCTTCCAACAAAGCCATAAGCCCTTAATCATATGATTCTGACTTTGTTCATTAATTACAGAAGTTAAACTTCCTTAAGCTAGGGTCCACAAACCCCCAATAGTTTACTGTTCATACAGCACAACTACTGTTCTGCGAAAACCCAGGATATCCGGATATCTCAAGGGACATATCCGGATATGCCATATCCGGATATCACACTGGCCATATCCGGATATACCATATCCGGATACCCAGATCCCACATCCGAATATGGATATCCGGATACCATATCCGGATATGCATATCCGGATACCATATCCGGATACTGATATCCGGATATCTGTTCGAAAAATATCCAGATATCTCACGACAGAATGCAGTTTCTGCATTTCGTGAATATCCAACCCAAAGATTCAACTTTTAACACATGCACACGTTAAAGCATGCATCTTTAATCTGTTTTAGGTTCATACTCATTATACCTTCTTGTTTACTCATTAAACATGGCCAAGACATCAACTTTAAGCATTAAAACTTAAGATCAAAGGTGAGGAAACTTACCCCAAGCTTTAAGCAGAGTAATGTGTGCTCTTGGAGCTCTCCAAAGACACTTCAAACTCAGACCAAGTAGGAGCACGAAAATGCACCCCAAAGATTGGTTCTTTCCCCTCACCAAGGTCACCACTTGACCTCAAAATGCCATGATCAAGCCTCACCGCACTCAACTCTTCAACCAGACCTCAAGGATTCACTCAACAGTGGCTGAGTGTGCAGCAAGCACCACTTCACACCCTCACAACCCACCCTACTATGTGTTTCTAAGAAGAAGAGAAGGAAGTACCATGGAGGAATTGGTCCAAGGCTCAAGAAATGGTGAAGGAGAGGCAATGAAACAGTAACCACTCCCTTCAGCCACCAAAACTCACGTATGACCAATATGCAACCTAGGGTTTTGTGCTAAGTTAGCATATTTATAGGGGTTTAAGTCATAACGAGCAGTATTAGCCTTAATAGCAAAGTAAAATATCTTGATCCCAAACTTCGGAATCTAGACCTAGACATTTTTCTAAGATTTGTCATATTTTTATTTTATTTTTCGGAGCACCTTTCCGGTACGCGCTTTTCCATAGCCAGTATCAGTTCTGCCATCAGATTACGTTATTTTGACTTGAAACTTGTTTTACAAGTCTTACATAATATTCTAGTAATTATCATGCATTCGTTATAATTTTCCGGGATACTTTTCCGGTACGCATTTATACCGGGTAGCAGAACCGATATCTGCGCTTTTCTTCCGAAAAACGACTTTCAGCATTTTTACTCACTCAGTATAATTATTTAAGCTCAATAATAATTATTAAGGTCAATTATGGAATCATTTTCTAATTATCATAATTAATTCACTAATTACCTTAATTAGCGGTGCGGGTTCTTACATGACTGCACCTAAGGATTGGTGCAGTCATATAAAACTACGTCATTTTATAATGTGAAAGCATTAAATATGGGGAATAATAACCATACAAAGGTAGAAATAAATATAAAACATTAAATATGAGGAATCATAACCATACAAAAGTGGAAATAAATATAATATTTTTATTTTCTGTAATTAATTTTAAACGTGAGTTTACTTTTTTCCACCCAAAACGACATAGTTTTCATGTGACTGCACCAATACTTATATACAGTCACATTACAAATCATTTTGCCATATATATATTTATATATATATATATATATATATATATATATATATATATAAAGCAAATAAAAAATATTTTTTCTAGAATTTAAATAAAGTTTTGACTAGATATAATTACCAATATTCATTCACCTTATTATTTGGCACATATTTTTTTAAGCTAAAAGCCACTTTAAAGTTGAAGTTAAAAAAAAAAGAGAGAACATAAAAAAAAATAGAACATAAAAAGTAAAGTTAAAAGCTATTTGATGATTGTATAAAGTTTTTCTTAGGATTTTGAAAGGAGGGAGAAGGTACAATTTATTATTAGGTTAAATAATTTTTTTATAAAAAAACAGAATATATATGGGTATAAATGAAAGATAAATATAAAAAATCTTAAAAGTTAAAGTACATTTATAAAAAAACTTCTCATAAGAGCTTTTAACTTTTAATTTTTTCTTTATTATAATTTTTTTTATGATAAGAGTCTTTGTAAAATTATGTTTGATTAAGTTTCTCCTTAAAAGGAGAATATTATTTAAGAATAAGAGCACTTAAAGAGGCACTAGGTATTAAGTAAAGGTATTTTTTGTGCCCTGAAACAAAAAAAAAATTAAAAAAATTTAGTATTTTCTCCTTATTAACATTTTTTTATAAGTATTTCTGGTTTTGTGTCCCGGCGGGAAAAAAAATAGAAATTTTTTTATTTTATTTTTCTGTTCCCTATGACAACCTTCCTGTAATCAATTTTTCATTAATTTCTGTTCCTGATGACAGAAATGGATAAAAAATTCGTTTGGTAAAACCGGTTTATTTTTTTATTCCCGGGATGAACCGGTTTAATTTTTGTGCTGGGGAACAGAAAAAAATATAAAAAAATTGCTACTTTTTTGTTCCCGGACACAAAATGATAAATATTTATAAAAAAATGTTAATAAGGAGAAAATACTAAATTTCCTTTTTTTTATTCCCGGGCAAAAAAAAATACCTTTACTTAATGGATCCGGTGCATTAGATTAATTCCAATTCTTCATAGGCGAGAAGAGTGAATTATCAACCTAGCTTGTTGGAATTTCTGGTTGGACTTATTCACTGAATTTAATTAAAGAGTCCGCACCCAAGAAGTTAGAAGAAAAAAAATTAAAGCCCAAGATCGTCGGGCCATAAAAGGGTTGGATAAGCACTTTCTAACAGATCCAGATCCAAACAAAGTGTACGAAAATAATTTTAATTTTTTTTTCTTTTTTACACATTTCTTTTAAAGTGTCCTGTACTAAAAAAAAGAGTGATAAGGTAACGTGTCACGCCAATCAAATGGAAAGAGTGAGAATTTTTTTCTCTCCTCTTTACTAAATATAAGCCGAAACAAATAAATGAAAGAATTATTTCTCCAAATGTTGAGTTTCATTAAACTCAATGGATTAGT
>JAVKPL010013471.1:0-73110 GCA_032173675.1 Gastrolobium villosum | reverse complement strand
CTTTCTTCAATTGATCCAATACCAAAAGTGTCAAAAGATCCATCCATGTAATTAGACAAAGTAAATATTCGGGTGATGGGGTTTCCAAAATAAGCATTTTTTTTTTTTATCTGAAAAGAAAGTTTAAAAAGGAGAAGCAGTGTCATAGGCATACATAATTAGAAAGAAATAAAAAAAAAAGTAAAAAGAAATAGGAATAGGATACCAGTGAAGACAATAAGGTCAGGGTTCTCAGCAAGGATCATCCTTTGAATGAAGGCAGTGGTGTTGAGATCAGAGCAAGAAGCATACTGAGAAGAAAGCACGTCCAAGCAGTGGGTAGTCTTGCCATCAGCATAGTGCATATCTGCAACTTGCAATATCTTGAACTCTCCATTTTCCCCAAAACGCAGCTTCTGTTGTGCTGAGATGATGCAAATCGGAATCAACCAAAACCAATACAGTGAAATCAAAACCCATTTTCCTCTTACTGCCATCGCAGTTTTGTGGATGCTTATGCTAATGAAATGAAGCCATTGATTGTTATCGAATCTATTTCAACTATAGGACAAAGACAACGCCTGACGTGAACACAATTTTGGTTCATGATAAATAATTTCTAGTATGTGCCAAAGGATATTCCCATGGACGCTACAACCGTAAATGTAAATCATAACCCCATAACCATAACTATCTTTTTTACTCGGATAAGAAGAAAAAGCAAAATCATAACGATTTACTTCATCAGGCAAGTAATTAAGCAGAAAGTTAAGCTGTTGACTCGTTTACGGGTTCAAGGACTAGAAGAAGGAAGATATTTGTTGATCACGTTAGGATTAAGCCATTTTTTTATATAAAACAAAGTCTCAAAAAAAGTGGGCACTCATATTTTTATTTTGTCAAAACTCTCTTTTTTTTATTCTCTCTCTTAAAATGATACACATTCTTTCCTTTATTTTTTTTATTTTTTTTTGATAAATAACTCTTTCCTTTATCTAAATGTTATCAAATTCGTATTATTTTATAGGTTAGTCTTTTTATTGACGAAGAGAAGTTATTTACATGAAGAGCCTAAAATGATATTATTTTAGGGATAGAAATTAAGATATTTTTATAATTATAATTTATTTCAGGATTATGATAATTTTTTTATTATTATTTTTTTTTATTTTTCAATCCAAAATGACATATTTTGAGAATGAACGTAAATAATTTACCTACGTCCACTATAGAAATATTAAAACCTATTTTTATATAAAAAATTTGCGTCATAATTTACATTTTCTTACTTTATTAAATTTTATCCCCCTCGTGACCTCGTCTAAGTAATTAAAGCACCAAGTTTTGATTTTGAGATTTATAATTAGGGATAAGTTATTCTATTTATTTATTTCTTTATTTGTTTTTGGCTTTCATTTTAAAATATCATTAGATCATAATCTCTATTAATATTTATTTTTCTCTTTTCTCTTTAGATTATGAGAGTGATAGATAAAGATAGGCAGAAAATCTCAACTAACCTTTATTTTTCTCTCTCCTATTAAGATTCTGATCTAATTGAGTTGAAAAGTGATAAGCAAAAATAGACAAAAAAAAACTAGGTAGAATAACTTATATCATGTTGAATGTCGACCCTTCAAGATGTGTGATTTTTTTTATGAAAAAAAAAAACACTTTGTGAGACCCACACTTGATGTGTCTATGACATAACCTATTTTAAATCCCTTTGAATATTGAGTCTAACTTCTACTTCTCATTCCCCTTAGGGCCTATTTGGATTGGTTTTCAAAAAAAAAAAATTATGTCTTTCTCATTGTAGAAGCATTTTTTTACGGAAGTTAAAGCTCTTTAGATTTTTTAAAAAATATTTGACTTTTAACTTCTGCCTTGTTTAGAAGTTAAAATTTGTTGCTTCCAAAAAAAATAGGTTTTTGGCTTCTTCTTTTTATGATTTCTGTTTTTTAGAAGCGAGCATGTAAATAGACTTTTTTTTGAGAAATACTTTTTTTTAAAAAAAATAGCTTTTGGAGGAAAAAAAATCCATTTAAACGGCCCTTAGCCATCTTGCCAAAATTTGTTTCCCTCCATATCTTAAATTTTGACACCATAATTATACTTTTTATGAACGTTATTAACTGGAGCTTAAGGGCCTCTTTGATAAGTGTTCAGTAAAACAATTTTTTGTTTAAAAAAAAAACATGTCTGGTAACATGTGTTTTGAAAAAATAGTTCTAAGAACATCTCTTTTTTAGTTTTTAAAACAAGAATTAGAGAACCTCCATTATTATCTCATCCTACAACGAGATGAAATTAATGTTATTAAAATTGGACCGACCCAATTAGTTGGACCCATTGAACTGGATCGAATCACTAATTGGTTTAGTTGAGTCAATTAACTAGTCATGCATGCAACATAGTCAAAAATCAATGAGCTGGTCAAAAATTGGATTTAACCTGTACCAATTTTATGGTTGAACGTTAAAAAATTTCACTAAGCGGAAATTATTTTGACAAAATACTCCAACAGAATTGCACTCTTGGGATTTAAAATGGGCACGAAGGAGAGTGAAATAGTAACTACTAAGCCAAATTACTTTGGATCTCGTGTTATTTATATTTATATTTATATATTTATTATACATTTTTACGTAAATTAAATATAAGTCATTCAATTAGTAACCCATTTGTTGAACCAATAACCTATTGACTCGGTACCCAACCCAGTCAATGACCGGTTCATGTTTAACAACATTGGATGGAATACTATTAAGAATTATAAATTCAAAATTTCTAATTTCATAACTAATTATTCTAAAAAATAAATTAGAAATATCAATATTAAATCCATTTATTATATTTATTTGATTAATATTTGTCATGTTGTAAGAGATAAAATCTCTTACACACACATAAAAGTGTGTGAAGTCATGTGAAGAAAAAATAAAAAAATAAAATGGGCTCATACACTTTATATGTTTATGAGAGAAAAAATTATCTTTTGTAACATTAGACACAATAATTTCTATATTTATTTATGGGTTTTATAAGAGTTATGTTATAGAGATTCGTTTTGCGTGCAAGAGTTTTTTTTTTTTTGCTGCGGGCCCCACAAAATGTTGTGTGTGTATGAAATTTTTTGTGATCATGTTAAATGATAGATGATAAACCCTTTATTTATTTTATTTTTTTGGTTACAGCAAGGGGCAATGCCCCCACAAAATAAAAGAAAAGCAAACAAGAAGGAAGGAAAAAAACAGAACAAGAAACAGCAGAAAACAAAACATCAAACACTAGCAGAAAGCCAGGAACAAGCATCATCCTGTATTTCTCCTAGCAGCCACCTTATTCAGACCCGGATCCAAAAGATCAGCAGCAAGAAGATTTAACAGATCGCTGTGAGGGGAGGAGATTGATTTGAGCCCAAAGGAATCATCCAAAGCCTTCTTCGCAATCCAATCCGCACAGGTGTTGCTACTCCTAGGAATTTTATTCAATAAGATAGTCCACTCTTTCATTAAAAAGACTCGAATCTTAGCTACCAATGGCAGCTTTCGAGTATCATTACCATGATTGGTAAGAAGGCAAAACGCTTGAGAAGAATCAGTTTCCAACACTAGTTTCCTCCAGCCATGCTTCCAGGCGAAATCAAGTCCATAAAGGAGAGCCCAAAGTTCAGCATGCAGAGGAATGCAAGAGCCAATGAAGGCTGAGAAACCGCCACACCATAATCCATTCCTATCCCTCAAGAGACCACCACAAGCTGCCCGATTACCTTGCACAGCCCCATCCACATTTAATTTCAGAAAGTCCTCCGCAGGCCTAATCCACGATGTAGGAAGTTGAGAGTGAGAAGTTCCTGAAAATGTTTTTTTAAACTTAGCCAAACAGAACCTATTTTCCTCAATTTCTACAGCAATAGCCTTTGAAGGATCCTCAGGACGCTGGAAACCTTCTTCGTGAATTTCCTTATTCCTCCATAACCACAAAAAGTAGCAAGTGGTAAAGAAAGAGTCTCTCCAATCCTTGAGGTTGCTGTTGTTTGAAGTGAGATTCAGAATCATCCACTCCCTAAAAGAAATCACAGTGAGGAAACTCGGTGGAAGAGGGTGCAACATGGGCAACAACCAGCACTTTCTTGCCTTCCAACAATCTCTAAACACATGAAGGCAATCTTCAATCACTTCAGGGCAGAAAGGGCACTTATTGGAACTACCACTCCACTTTGATATTGACTCTCTTGTTAACATTCTATCATGAAGCATTTTCCAGATAAGCATTTTGACTCTTTCCTTGCCTTTCCACTTCCAAATACGGTCCCAACAGTCAATGGGGGAAGGATTGCTAGAATCTAACAAGTTATTGTATGCCAGCTTAACTATGGAATGCCCAGGGTTCCAGTTAGTCCAAGCTATGCTATCCTCCTCGGCTTCATCATCTGGATGAGGAATGGCAAGAATTTTGTTCACCACATTAAGGTCAAAATGGTTCACAAGATAATGCACATTCCAGCCTCCTTCAGAAAGGAAAATACTGTTGCTAATCTTTAAATCCAAGACCTCTTGAGAAGGAAGGGTATGAGTATGAGCAAGGAGGTTTGGGCTGAGACCAGTCCAATTGTCTTTCCAAAAATCAATCTTCTTGCCATTACCTATTTGCCAAGAAGTATTGCTTATCATTTGAGGCCAGACCTTACAAATGCTTTTCCACAAGTGAGAATCATAAGGTTTACTAACTACCTCTTTTAGCATATCTTTTCTCCTGCCATATTTGGATAGCAAGACTTGGACCCAAAGCTGAGATGGAGACTGAACCATATTCCAAGCACACTTTTGGATGAAAGCTTCATTCTGGCTGCGGAGATTGAGAATACCTAACCCACCCTGGTTTTTAGGGAGTTGAAGGTGTTCCCAACCGATTGCATGATGCTTCCTATGAACCTCAATATCTCCCCAAATGAAATTCCTTTGCTTCTTTTCAATTTCTTCACAAATAACCACAGGTAATAAGCTGTTTTGCATGTGGAACATAGGGATAGTGGAGATGACCGATTTTGCTAGAGTCACTCTACCTGCCATAGTTAGACACTGATTTTTCCAACCATTGAGCCTATTGTTAACCCTATCCATGATCTCTCCATAGTGAAGTTTACTAGTCCGGCCATGTTTCATTCTGTATCCCAGGTATCTGCCCAAGTTTTTTGTTTGAGCAAAACCACTAATCTTCACTATCTCATTAGCAACATCAATTGGAACATTTTTGGAGAAGAAGATATTAGATTTTGGGTAACTCACCTTCTGACCAGACATGACCCCAAACTTTGTGAGGCACTCCATTACTGTCTTTATTTGGTCAATTTTGGCTTCTCCAAAGAGTAACAAATCGTCAGCAAAGAGGAGATGAGATATGGATGGTCCACCTCTACCAGCTGTCATTGGCTTCCACTCTTTCTTTGCAATTGCATCAGAAATCAAGTGTGTCAGTTTTTCCATACATAGCACGAAAATGTAGGGAGATATTGGATCTCCTTGCCTCAAACATCTGCTCGGAAGGATGCTACCAGCCTTGGAACCATTCCAGAAGATTTCAAGCTCAGCTGAAGTGATGCACTGCATTATGATATTCACCAGAGATTCTGGGATGTTTATCTCAGACAACACTTTGTATATAAAATTCCAAGACATCCTATCATAGGCTTTCTCTAAGTCGATTTTGATTGTGAAGAATCCCCTTTTCCCCTTCATTCTATTCATAGAGTGAACCATCTCTTGAGCAATGATAATATTGTCCTGGATTTATCTTTTAGGAACGAAACTGACTTGTTGAGGAGAAATCAGTTTGTTGAGAAGGGGTTTCAGCTTGCTCACTATAATCTTGCTGATACCTTTATAAAAAACATAACACAAAGCAATCGGGCGAAATTGGTTAATCTTTTTTGGTTTTTCCAGTTTTGGAATGAGAACCAGAAAGGTTTTATTTAGATCCTTCACCTCATCATGCTTCTCCCAAATCTGATGCACACAATCAACCACTTGCTTTTGCATAATATCCCAGTTTTTTTGGAAGAAAAATGCTGGGAAGCCATCTGGACCAGGAGCTTTGAGAGCATTCATGGAGAAGAAAGCTTCATTGATACTCAATTCCGAGATAGGATCCTTCAAGGCTATCAACTCAGTCTCCTCTAATGCAGGCCAGCAAGTATTGGTGACTTCCCAAGGTCTGGAGTGATCTTCTTCAGTAAAAAGATTAGTGAAGAAATCATGAATAATCTTGTTCAGACTGTCTTCTTCTCTAACCATATGACCCTCATCATTCTTGAGCTCTAAAATTTTGTTTCTGGCTCTTCTAATTATGGTAGTTGTATGATAGAATCTTGTGTTACGATCCTCATCCTCAATCCATTTGCATCTAGCCTTTTGAAACCAAAGAGCTTCTTCTTGTTCTAAAACTCTATTCAACTCATCCTGAAGAGCAAAATCAAGATCAGATTGGGCAATATCATGCTGGTTGGTGTGGTTAATCTGGGTCTCTTGGATTCTTTTTAAAAGGTAATCCTTCCTAACTTGGATACAACCAAAAACTCTTTTATTCCAAGATTTAAGCGGATCAATTAGGTTTTCCAGGCAAGTGACAATCTTGGTATGGTGGTTCCAGATAAACTTGAGAAAGTGAACAAAAATGCTATGACTCTGCCAAGCTACCAGGAATCTGAAAGGTCTCTCTTTCCACTGGTTCTCATTGGGGAAAAGAGAAAGAAGAAGAGGATTATGATCCGAGATTAGTCTTGGTAAAGCTCTAACATCCGCATCTCCAAAAGTGGTTCTCCAAGCTGCATTTGAACAAATTCTGTCAAGTCTCTTGAAAACTCTATCAAGATGAAGCCATTTGGGTCCCCTCCAAGTGAATTTAGAGCCTCTACAACCCAGATCCAGCATATGGCAGTCATTTAACATGTAGGAAAACTTCTGACATCTAGCAATATTCACAGGGGCTCCCCCTATTTTCTCTTTTGAGGAAGCTATCTCATTGAAATCCCCCATCATGGCCTAGGGTCCCATCATGCTACCACTGATTCTTCTCAGATCCGTCCAAAGCTCATCACGGACTTCCTCTCTAGGATTGGCATAAACCACAGTGAGATGAAAGGAAGGACCATGATTAACAGAACAAGACAAGTGAATGAATTGATTAGATTTCTCTATGACAGATATATTGAACCTTTCTTCTTTCCAAAGAATCCAAATACCACCAGAAAAATCAATAGCATCTACTAGAACATACTGGTTGAAACCAAGTTTTTTATTTTCTTCAGGGCTGCTACACCACTGATCCTAGGCTCTAGGATGGCAACCATGCCAATCCTATACTTTTTGATGAAATTTCTTAGGGATGTCTTAAAGGACTTTTTTGCAGCACCCCTAACATTCCATACAAGGCAATTCATTAAATAACTAAATTGGTCCCAGGTTTGCAAAGTACCTGGTTACTTTGTGTCCTATGCTCAGAGGCATCTTCCCTGTTTGGATTCTCCATCTCCATCCCATCTTCTGAAGCTCTATCTGGAGGTTCAGCTTTCCACGAGGTCTCCTCACTGCCCGAATTGGAAATTTCCATCTCTGCAGGAATGACAACAGTCTCACATAGCTCACCAACATCCTGACCACCCTCAATGTTTGTTGACTGAGTGGCAGCTATCTTGGAACAAAGCTCTATTTCAGTTTCCACATTGGAGTGAGCCTTACTATTAATGAGAGGTTTGATAGTAGGGGCTGGAGATTCTTGCCTTGGTTTGCTCTTCCAAGTTGTCTTATTGGATGAAGGGAGCTCTATTGGTTTGGAGCTAGACCCACTTTGAGGAGATGCAGTGGTGAACACAAAGGAATTGATCCTGTCTTTCCCTTTAGTTTTGTGTCTGTTTTTACCTGTGGCTTTTTTTTCCCCAGACTGGAGCTTCACATTAGCTGCTGGGCTACTGAGCAGAGAGGAGCTGCCCCCTTGTTCTCCTTTTGTTCCCCCAGAAGGGTTTTCAAAACTGAGCTAATCATCTCTGTATTTTCGGGATCCTTCCTTATCTCCTTTTTTTGGTTAGAGGAACTCCCATTATTAGAGATATCAGCTCCAAAAGTTCGCTCTTCTTTTGTATCCTTCATCTTTTGAGAGAAATTTTTCGGGAATTTCTTCTTCTGCACAACCATCCAGGGCTCCACACTCTGGTTCTCTGAAAAATTTTTTCTGTATCAGACACATTCGTGCTCCGATTAGGTTGCACTTCAGCAGGGTTCACATTCTGATTGCATTGCTCTTTATTGTGCCCATACTTTCCACACTTTACGCAAATTAAGTAAAGACTCTCGTATTCCACCTTAAAGATTTTATCCTCCAAAATATATTCTCCTCTCAGGGTTTTGGATAAATCCAATTCAACACAGACTCTCGCAAATTTCCCCTATCACCCGTAGATGTATTTCTATCAACCTTTAACACTTTCCCAATAGTATCACCAATGATTTTCAGAAAAGACATCACACAGAATTCTTGGGGAATACCTGGAAGACAAATCCACGCAGCAATTCTATGAATGTTGGCTTTGAATGGATCAAAAAAAGGTTCCCACTTCCTGATTGCCAGATAGTGCCCCATCAAAACCCATGGGCCGCCGATAAGAGCCAGGTTCAGATCTTCAATGCTTGTGAACTTCACCGAGAAGAAATCATTTCCTAAGTTGGCTACAGTTAGAGGACCAGCTTTTGCCCATAGGTTAGCAAGCTTGGTTTTCATATACATCACTCCTACCTTCTTGCCCATAAGTTTGACTATGATTGCATTTTTCCAGGGGCTTTTAAGTCTTTGTTTAGCTTCCTCCGTGCATCTTATTCTCACTGACCTATCTGCTCCGTAAATGGTCTGGAACCCTTGTTCATTGATTACCCCTAGACTCGGGTCAAGAGGTTTACTCACTTCCTCTGTTAGATTGGTTTGCCAAGAGTCTTCTTCACCCTTAGTAGTGTCGCTGGATCTAAGGGTTGCAGCGAAAGACATCATTTTCCCAGAGGGAATACGTTCAGAGATGTTGCCTAAACTTGCACCTCTGTTAGATGAATCTGGAGAAAATTCCTCTCCGTATTTGGAACGCTTGATACTCTTCCTCATTAGATCGTTTGATTCAGGTTGTGTTGTTGTTGATGCTGGACCGCCGTGACTTTCGTTGGAGGAACCCATCTCGTTTGCCCTAGCAGAGAGAAAAACATAGGCCAATTTTTGAAAAATTACTATATCATAAAGTTTTGATTTATGTTATTTGTTAAATATATTTTTCATATGATTAGTTAATTATCTCTTCTGCCTCAAT
This sequence comes from Gastrolobium villosum, assembly GCA_032173675.1. Classification (NCBI taxonomy): domain Eukaryota; kingdom Viridiplantae; phylum Streptophyta; class Magnoliopsida; order Fabales; family Fabaceae; genus Gastrolobium; species Gastrolobium villosum. Next base: position 63,785 of record JAVKPL010013471.1, on the reverse strand, counting down.
AAGTGATTAATTAAATCAATTTGACATTTTGCTGATCCCACTAGACTTTTTACATGTTTGTGCAATTACTATTATTGTTATTATTTGATCCGGATAAAATATAGGCCCAACCAGGGCCCAATAGTACATGGAAACCCAAGCCCATTAAGGTCCCAGAATGAGGCCTAGGAGACAAGCATGGACGCGGTGACCATATCGTGGCACACTAGGCTCGATGCCCTCATCGCGCCATACAAGACGCGATGACCTCATCGCGGCACTCAAGACGTACTTACTCACCTCGCACGGGATACCTTCTACAGACAGTAAACTTAAGGGCCAAAGCAACACCACCGCGCCCTCACACCAGTAAGTAACGGACAGCTCCAGCTTGCCATAACTCTACTACTACACACCATGGCGTCAAGCTCCACAACATTTAAACCATGACAGCCATACTACTTTGGCACCAAGGAACCTTTGCCTTCACCATGAAGAAAGGCATCCTCCAAGCACACATTACAACTACTATATAAACACACGATGTACCACCAAGGTACAATTATCATTTACTTTCACAATATAAACACCTGCATCTGATACTGACTTAAGCATCGAAGTGTATTCGCAGTACCCCCATTTGGTGCAACGTGAAGGACGAAAGACAAAGAGCTCGGGCTCACCCCATTAGCAATATTAGACCCAAGCTAGTAACAGCTTTAGGAGTCTCAACCGTGTGTGATTTGGGCTTAATACGTATTGGGCTATCCATATCGTATTTGGTCCGATCATTATTATTATTATTATTATTATTGCGTCAATACTCTTGAATCAGCGGTTAAAATACTACTGTTTTTGTTAAAACTAAATTAAGGACCCGTTTAAACTCTTATCTTATTAAGCGTCACTTTCTTGAAAAAGAAATTATACTTTTGAATCAGTGGTTAAAATACTACTGTTTTTGTTAAAACTAAATTAAGGACCCGTTTAAACTCTTATCTTATTAAGGGTCACTTTCTTGAAAAAAAAAATATTTTCTTATATACCTACGCTATTTTTAAATTACCTTTTAATTTAGCGAATTCTACACGAACGCTCGTTGAATTGCACTAAACTTAGTGAAAGATCTCGAATAAGAAAACCTAATTGCACCTGGTCATTGAAGGGGCTACATTGCTCTGGAAGGAACTTTGCTTAAGCATTTTAGGTGCTGCACGTATGTCCTCGTCTCAGATAAATTTTATGGGTACTCAATTTTGAAGAAAGAGAAAATTCTAGATAACGATTATCCTCATGTAAGTTCAGATTACTGTCTAAATAAAGAGCACACGCGAATATGATACATTGAGGATAAACATGATTTAGAGATTAGCAAAGTGAAAGAATAAATAAACTAAAAAAACGTGAAATCATAACAATTCTTATTAACAACCAATTTGGGGAATCATCTCTTCCAATTTCTTTTATTTTGGTTAAAAAAACAAGGAGACAATAAATAGGGTAAAATCAAGTCAAAATACTAAAGTCAAACGCCCTTAACTCTTCATCCTTTTTAACAGGAGAGGCATGTGTGACGGGTACACACCCTAAATTATACCTCCAGAGAATTATTTGGATTGTCCCAACTAGCAAAGCATACAACAAAGAAATCAATAAAAGCACAGTACTAAGATTCCCCAAAACTTGATGCTCTGCAGTGTAACAGCCACTATCGGGTCTCCAATTTACATGTTGCTGAACACTATTCGAAGAAAAAATTGTAGATGAGAACAAAACAAGTTATTAATCTGTCAGAACTATTATAACATCATATTATTGAGCAAAAACACCAGTGTAGATCTAGGTCTAAAGTTTAGCTCATAATGCATCATCAAGATAACTGATCATTTTATGCGGTGCCAGATCATATTAGTCCAAAAGTATCATAAACACATAGGATCCCCATTTGTGTCTTACACTTACTATTGGCATTATGTCCTCCCTTGTGTTACAAGAAATCCAGAGTACTTAATGACACCAAAATACAAACATAAAAGCAGAGTTAAACATAAAGAAGACTTCAACGATCAAAGGCACCATAACCAGAGTAGCATGGAATTCAGAATGTAGACCCATTCCATCCAAAGTTGGAGCCCTGCGGAACAAACAGTGCACCATTATCATGTAACAGCCAAAAAGAAAAAAAAAAATGAAAAAAAAAAAAAAGAACAAGAAAAGACCACCAATCAACTATTTACTGGGCATAAAAGTAGACACAAGAAAAAGTGAGAGTTGATGTCAAAAGGAAACAGACAAAATTATTAATTACAGCTTAAAAGGGGTTACACTAACAGTCTTGAACAGTAAGGATTAATTTACATGATCTAGTGCTGGTGTAAAGCATGCAGACACTGTGCATATTCTTGACTCTGATGGGCCTAAACAAAAACGAAGAATGCAATAAGAAAAGAGCGCAGGGCAATGACCCTTCTTCTCAGGACAACTCAGAAGTTTAAACACTTGCCTTAGTGTCATAGAATTTTAAGAAGAACCGTGACTTGGGCACAGACAACTTGGTTTCAAGAATTGAAGCAATTGCAGCACTAAGTTTCTTGTTCACATCAGGGTTAAGACCACCAATTGACACCAATTCTCCATAAGCTGCTGGCTGCTCATTACCACCAAAAGATATGGGTATTGATCCTTTCAGTACAATCATCACATACTGCAAATCAATAAAGAGCAGAATATTAAAGCCTTAGGACAATCTGAATATAAGTCAAAACAAAAGAATATTATTACAAAAAAAGAAACATGGAATAAGAGAAAAATGAAACATCAAACATCAAACATAATTGAATGTACGTATAAAACCATGGATCCAGCATTTAGCTGAAGCATCCTTCAAATTCACCAAAGAAGAATGTCAGTGCAAATCAAGGTAGTCAAAGACGAAATGTGTCTTTAAGGAGCTAGGGGGATTTTATTACCTTAAAGCAAGAGGTACCACAAAAAGCACAACTTACTCAAAAAAGGGATTGACCACAGAAAAAGAATAAAAAGTAAGATATTTAGCTATTTTGCATTAATTTTCTTTATCAATTAAATGATCAACGATAACATTCATTATAAAACTCAGTCCCAAAGACCGATAATTCCTCTCTCTTACTTTTTTATTCTGACTATTTTACTTCCTTTAGAATGTCAGATGGCTGAACTTTATGGGAATTTTAAATTCATCAGCAAGGTGCTAAAGAAGAACCCAAAGCCTCAAACCTCGTGTTACATACAAAAGAAATATGAGCTCTATTGAGGAAGCTCTGCCTCAAGCATGCAAGTGCACACAAATAACTCTTCTCTTCTCCCCATTATTTCATTTCATAGAATAATAGTCTAAATAGATGAAGACTGAGAAATATCAATAACAAACCACAATTCCTCTAACCACCTACCACTAACAATCAAAATAATATCCAATATCCCACTACCTTCATAACTACCCTATATTGCGCTACATCAAATTATAATAATAGAAAATAATAATTAATTTGTAACATCTCGATACTGCATTCCAACCCAAAACCTTTAGAAAAGTGTTTATCAATCTTTTTATTTAGGATAAAGTTCACCAATGCCCCCGTGATTTACTCCAGAATCACTTATGTCCTTGTGGTTTTTTTCTCATCATATATGCGCCTGTGGTTTGTAAAAGGGTATGTTTTTTTATCACATATGCCCCTGTGGTTTTTTTTTTTTTTTACAAAGCATAAGGACATATGTGATATAAAAAAAAAACCACAGAGGTATAGATGATTTTGAAGCAAACCACAGGGGCATTGGTGAACTTTTCCCTTTTATTTATATGGCCTTACTTAGTTCATTTCGAGTGAATATAAGACTTCATCACTCACATTTAAATCCCCGATAGCCTATCTAAAGCGCCAGGTTCGACATTTGAAGCCTTTGACAACAATGCTTCAAATGAACAGTTCAGCAAATACAGAGTTGAAACAGTTAGATACATAGGGACGTGTAGAACAACCTAAGTTGTACCAACATATAGCTAACAGGTCATAAAGGAAAACCAAAAGAGTATCTCACAGGAACTCAAATCTAACTCGACAATTAAAGAAATAAAATAAAATGAAATAATAATAACTCTAAGAAAAACCTAATATCAATTTCAGCATTTCAGACACAAACTATAAACACTCTATTCAACAAGAAAAACACACTATGGGACCAAAATAGACCATTTATATACCTAATTTCAATTTCAGTATTTCGGATACAAATTACAAACAATCAGCATAAATAAAAATAAATAATAAAAAGAAAACGTACGGCCTCTGGTTTGCCGATGATGTTAGCGACGGTGGAGGTGGCTTCGGAGAGAATGGAAGAGGTGTCGACGCCGTCGAGGGTGACGTTGGTGGAGAGGTTAAGGCACGGCATCCTTTCGATCTTCGTAACTGTATCTGCAACCGGAAACTGCTCACACCACTGATGGAAAAGCAAAACCCTTTACGAACAACATACAACATCATTTTCAATGTAGTGGGTGGAAATATTTTCTCTCTACCCAAAATGCCCTTTATCAAACTATTTCTCTATTTGTCTGATATTCCAAAAAAATAAAGAGTTTTGTTATAAAAAAAAATAAAATTATGGAAAAAGTGTGATATTTATATTTATTTTTTCTCTCTTTTATTTATGGAAAAAGTATTTTTTCAGTTATTGGTGATAGAATTATTTCCAGTGAGCTCAAAATAACTTTGTTCATTTTGTGGTTACGAGATTAACAAATTATAATAATAAAAACTAATATAATCCTAGATTACCAAAATAAAAAAAAACTAATATAATCCTAAAGTATATTAAAATTATAAAAATATTTTAATTTTCGCATCAAAATAATATTGTTTTATGCTTACTGAAAATAATTTATGTCCAAGTAATCCTTTATCCTTTATTTATATGATCCACACACATTTTTAATTATGTAAGAAAACATGAAAAACATCAAATTCAGAAATCAAATTATTAATTATTGAATATAATTTTAGACTTATTACTATTGGCAATAATTGGCTCTCTACCCATTTGAAGAGTTTAAATTGATACTCTATGAAATAGAAGAGAATATTTTATTTTGTTACATATGTGATTTGCTCTCCGTTTTCTTCAACAGGTACAAGAATATTTATTTTCTTATTTAATTTGACCTCATTGTAATATGCAAATTTTCTTGTATCTGTCAGGGGATTGAAATATCAATACATTGATTGAATCATGGTAATATTGAAGTATCTCTCATAAAATATTTATGTCTCCTCCTCCTCCTATCAATACAAGAAAAGTTTGTATAACGGATATATGAGCTCATGGTCAAGACAACAATGATGTTTTCTTTTAATTTCAAGTTTCAGTGTTTAAATAACAATGGAGTTCCTCACTTGTCATTTGAAATATTGTTATGGGGACACGGACACACGACATTATACGTTAACACATTAATTCTAAAAAATGTCATATTTTGATATGTTGGGACACGTTTTGATATTAAATAAGATTTTTAATATATATAATATAATTTATATTTCATACATGGGTGAGGATCATTTTACATCAGTGTAAGTTATACTCTTAATCTTATCCGTTAATCTCACTTATATCTAAGGGCTCAAATTTTTTAATAACGTGAGCCATTGGATATAAGTAGATCAATGGTCAAGATTGAGTGTAAGACTTCTAACTCTTATACCGGTGTAAGAATATTCTGCCCCTTAATACATATAAGAGTCCATAATAAGTCATATAACCAATCAAATATTTAATTTTTTGTTAATTTTTAATGTCAAATTTCATAACAGAAAAAAATTAATTTATAAATTATTTTTTATATTTAGTTAACAAAAAAATTAAGATAAAAAAAAACGTGTCCGAGCGTTGACCGCGTGTCCAAAAAAGTTGACTGTGTGTCGAAAAAACGTGTCGGAGAATTGACCATGTATCCCTAAATGTTTACCGCGTGTCCGTGTCGGACATGTGTCGGACATGCAATTTTTTTAAAAAACTTCGTGTCCGTGCTTTGGGGACACGCACAATTTTAGAAAAATTTGCGTGTCGGACACATGCCGACACGGACACGCGTCCGACACGTGGTCAACATGTAGGGACACGTGGTCAACTATTCGACAAGTTTCGATACGTTTTTCCGACACGCGGTCAACGCTCGGACACATTCTTTTTTTAATCTTAATTTTTTTAACTAATTATAAAAAAAATAATTTATAAATTGATTTTTTTTTGTCATGAAATTTGATATGCAAAATTAACAAAATACGAAAAATTATTTATATTTATATTTATGTTATGAAACTTAAATATTTGATTGGTTATATGTCTTATTATGCACTCTTATATGTATTAAATATAAATTATATTATATATATTAAAAAATTTATTTAATATCAAAACGTATCCCAACGTGTCCAATTATGATATTTTTTAGAATTAATGTATCAACGTGTCGTGTCGTATCGTATCGCTGTGTCCGTGCATATAGATGGAGATCATATTGGTCAAATATGGGACCGGCAATGCATGCTTTGACTGCATCACGTTGGAAAATCTTTTCCAATGCACTGGACAATTGTACGATCGTTGCCCAATTGGATCCATCTGAGTTTAGCCATCACTTGTGGCGATGGATTGGGACTTTGAAAAATCAAGATTCAAATTTAGATCTAGAATGGGTGTCTTCAAAAATAATATGATTGAACGAAAATCATACATCTCTTTTGTGAGGGTGGAGGTAGAGGGTAGTACTTGTAGTGGTTCTTTCAATTTTTTATTTTTTATTTTATTTTTTTTCTGGTAAATGTTCTTTCAAGAGTTTTTATATAAAAAAAAAAAAAAAAGTTGAACCAGGCTCGCTTGTTATTAGTGATTCAATTTTTATAACCTAACCCACCATTTTAATGGGCACCGCAGGATTCTCTCTTTGGTCCAAATCTATTTTGACTGTTTGATTGGTGCCTTTAGTTGAGGAGAATTTTTTTGAATATTAGGAAATATAATTGATAGGAAAATAGTTGGAAAGTGAGTTTGGTAGGAATATGTAAAAAAAGTTGTTTGGTTAGAAAAAAATTTACCGGACAAACTAGATAAGATTTATAAAGTCTATGTTTGGTTTGAGATAAAATATAGATAGGAAAATAACTTCAAATTACAAAATAACCCTTGTAGCAAACAGTATTGTCTAATAGAAGAATAAGGTATTTTTGGCATCCGCATGTGTCTTCTTTCTCCCATTAGCCTAGGCAACTTGATAGTACCACCTTGGAAGAGGTATTTTCAACGGTATTCTTTCCCCCAAATTTTCACACAAAAGTAGATGGCTAGGCAAAATGGATGCATAACTAAAATTTTTAAAAATTTCAACCAAACAAGGATGTCCAAAAATGACACATTGAGATACATGACTAAGTTCTAAGAAACCTGAACCAAACGCCGTGTAAGAGTCCCCCACCAATGATGGTGTGTTCGGCTTTAGTTATAGCAATTGCCCAAAGAGTGAATCCATGACTACCACGCTTCTGGAATGCAGTGGGCCAATTAAAAACATTCTGGCCGTTTCTTTTGTCAAAAAAGAAGAGGCTTGTTTAAAGTATGGGCCTAAATGAGGTAGCCTAAGGTTTGCTTATAAATTCTAAAACGGAAAATGCCAGATACTGAAAATGTTTTTGCGTTGTTAGTGGATTATGGTCATTGACTCTTAGATGAATATTAGATGATATCCACTATCTTTTTATTTTTCTTTTCGGTAAATCTAAAAATTGCTTTGTAATTTTGACAAATCTTGATCGGGTAGAATCAAACAGTTTCATTCTTTTGAAACAAAGAAAATAAAAATATTGGAGTGAGCTCTGAGATGAAGCACAACGAGCAGCCACATAGTCAATCTGTACGTAAAGAAATCGATTCAGAAGCTAATATAGTAAAAAAAAAAAACTTAACTATATAAAATTGGAATTTTTATTTATTTATTTATCTCTTTACATTGTATCAGAACTTATGAGTTCGATCCTCACAAGTCACGACCCCACTTTTGAATGAAATTAAAATAAACACAAAGTAAAATTAAAAATATTGAATTTATATAATATTCATACTTGAAACCCACCAGACTCATGTGTGAAGGAAACCCGACCCTTGAGCTACAATCTACTTATCAACCGAGTAACATCTTGAGGTTACCCTTCTCTTTACCACCATGATCAATGGTCCAACTTTGTCACATCAAATTTTTTATTTTATTAAAACTATTTTTAATTAATTATTTGTCATTCATCAAATTTCTCGTACTAATATATGTCGCGGTTCGGTTTTAAAAGAAAAATTTAACAGGAGTAATATGTGTTGTAACTGCGCTTAATATCATAAGTCAATGTTAACAAACCGGTTCCAATTATATATATATATATATATATATATATATATATATATATATATATATATATATCAAATTATGAATAATATATTTATGTAGATTAAAAATGCAGGTTTTTTTCACCAAAATAAAATGCATGTTTTTCATGTAAATTAAATAAGCAACTACTATCGAGCAATGTTATCAAACACGGCGCAGTGATTGAACCGGCCGGGGTAGTGGGTCATTGGGTCACTGGTTCAACCAGTGGGTCACAGGTTGAACCTCATGACCCGACTTGATACATAAAAATTTATATTTTATATTAAATACATAAAAGCATACATATATATATATAAAAATATATTATATAGGATGTAAACATATATATTTTCGTGTGAATAAAAAACATCAAAGGTGATAACTACATATAATATATGTATCGTAGAAGAAATAAAAAAATTATATGTTAATAATTCTGTATTAGGATAATCTAAATATAATTTTTAAAATTCAAACTTTAAAAAATATATTAATAAAATTATACTTCTTTTCACTTATCTGTATTCTTCTAAAATCTGAACCACTCAATTACTTTCTCGAAACTCTCTCCAATGCAGCCTTATTTGTCTCTTCGTTTTCCAACGCCACTAATTGTCCACTTTATTTCACACTTTTTAATTCATCTCTTCTATACCAGTCTGTTCATTTCTTTCGTTTCATCTCTTTTTTTTTTTTTTTTTTTTTTAAAAAAAAACTTCATTTCATCTCTTTCATTTATCTTTTCACTACTTAACAATTCATCTCAAAGTTTTTTTTGTCTCCTTCTACTTTATTATTTTTTGTTAGTAGATGATGCTGGCAAAAGCTGTAACAAGAAAACGAAAAAGCCAAACACCATATCCTCTTTTCGCCATAAGAAAAGGGGAAGTATGTGAGGCTACTCTGGATGAACATGACAACAAGAATCTCTACATAGTGTTTGTTTGCTTCTTTTTGTTGTGTAACTCATTTTTTCTTTTCTTCGTTTTCATCAAGATTTGTGTCCTCTGTTCATCTCTTGCGTTTCGTCTCCTTTCTTCTTCTTTTTTCTTCATTTTCATCTCCGGTCCGACTCGGTGACTCACTGGGTCACCGGTTTAGAAAAAACCCGGCTGAGTTGCACGGGTTATACCGATTGTTTAACATGTTCGGTCTTTTAGGTTACCCGAACCGGTCACATGACCGGTTTACTGGTTTATGGGTTGAACCAGCCGGTCCGGTTCGAGTTTTATAACATTGCTGTCAAGATTTCAAGTGTCGCACTAAGAGGCAAACAGATAAAAAAATCCAATTTTAGATAGGGTTTGCAGTCATCATGCAACATGATACAAAAAAGTTTTCTACACACATAACATTTTGTGGGGCCCACACTTTTTGAAGGAAAAAAAAACAAAGGCACGCAAAATGAATCTCTATAACATTACACAATCACTTTTCCTACAACATAACTTTTATAAAACCCTTTTAGATACTTAAGTTTTTTCTTTACTATATTAGCATCTAAATCAATTTCTTTATGTACAGAGAAGGGTGGGGTGGGGTGGGGGGTGGCACTGTTATAATAGTCCAGAGTGTGGTTTGCAATGCATGGAATATTCTATGTATATAGTCTATATTTGGAATAAATCTTTGGTGCTACTGTTGCACCAAAGATTCAGTACATCCCAACAATAGAATTATTACATGTCAGTTAAAATTTTCTTTTCTCTGCCAATTTTTTTCTCTTTCCTATGATATGTAATGCTCGCATTGATGGGATGCACTGAATCTTGGTGCAACAGTAACACCAAAGATTTATTCCTATATTTGGGGATGTGGGTGTTACTGTGTTTGCAGTTATTCAAAGGAGTGTATGACTGGTTGAGGCTAATGTTGGGAAATCGGTTCCCTCAGATAGGCTCAGGGGCTTTTGTGCAGAAGTCAATCAACAAGATCCTGGATCTCGGATCTTGGTAATTACCTCGGCCTGAACTTTCACCAGGTCGGGCTGCGAAAAATAAAAAATCCAAACAAGAGAGAGAAGGAGAACACAAACAATTTTTAACGTGGGAAAACCTTTTCCAATGAAGAAGTAAAAACTCACGGGACCTATTTCTGATCAAAAATTCACTATGAAAATAATGGTTACAGATAATCAAAATTTACCAATGTGGTGGTTAAATCAACCTTCCAACAATGGTGATAATCAAACTACCCTAAAGATGTTTCGCTCAAACTCTCTCTAGAGATCTCTCAAATACAAAGCATAAAGCTTTGCTCAAACAATTTTCTCTCAAATATGTGTCAAATAAAATTTTCTCATCTGACATAGTCTCCACCCACAACTAATGAATGAATGTATATAGAGGAGGTGGAAATTAGGGTTAAGGTTTTTAGGAAACCCCTCAATGGGCTTGAGCTTAGCATTGAAGGAGGAAGCCCAACAAATTTACCCCTTCGACTTCAATGCGTCGACTTCAACATCAACCCAGCTCCTTCACAGCAGTCTTCAAATTTCCTTGCTGGAATCGATTTCTTCATCATGTCGGACTAATAGCTAAGACAGTGGCTGTTTTATTTGGTTGAGAAAAATTAGAGAAATGAAAGAAAGAAAGAAAAAATAACCACAAGAATTCATCCTTGCGTAAAGTAGGAGTTGAAGAAGAATTTGAGATTCAAAGGAAAAGGAAGGGCAATGACGTGTTCAATGGGCCTATTCTTCACGAGAGTGATATATAAAACTATTAATATTCACCTTAAATTTTTAGGTTGAGGTTCGATTTTCATATTCCTATTTTTTCTTGTGAAATTTTTTAGTAGAATCAAATGAGCTTGTGCAATGTCTATCCTTCAAGTCCTGTGAATTCTCATGTGAAGAGACGTATTAAAAATATATAAAACCATTCATGCAGTCTCATCCGCCGAGTTAAACTTTTGGTTGAATTGGTATTCTACGGTTTTCATAAGTAACAAATGAAAACATAAGTAACAAATGAAAACAAGTGATGAGTTCAAATATTAAGTGATACTATCCATTATTTTATGGAAAATATTACGGGAATGGATTATCTCATATGAAAAAGTGATCATGTGGTCATGTTATTTGATCATAGCCACTCCTTTTAAAATTATACATTTTTCTTTCTCTTATCTCATCAGTAATCATGGAGTCTAGACCTAATCATTTATTTATAAAAAATGTTTACTTTTTTTTTCTTGGTAAACTAAAAAGTGTTTACTTTATAAATAAGTGATAGTTTGAATATGAGTCAAATAATTATTATGGATAAAAAAAAATATATATTACTCTCTATAATTATCTCATGTTCTTTTACTTTGAAAATCTCATTCCTTTAATAAGAGTAATATTTCAGAGATAACTTATCTCATGTAAAATAAGAGTAATATTTCAGAGTGGATCCTCTCATGTGAAAAAGTGATCATGTGGTTATTTGATCACAACCACTCATTGGTGATAAGATAAGAGAGAGAAAAATGTATAATTTTTAATGAGTGGCGGTGATCAAATAACTACTTTTTTACATCAGAGGATTCATTCCCATCATATACACATGATTCTCCGCTCTAATAATTATCAATGTGCACACATTCCCCCTCATCATATACACATGATTCTCCGCTCTAATCCTCTCAATAATTATCAATGTGCACACATAACAGTAATACCCTCCATTAAAAATTAAATACTTATTTTTAATATTTTTTTCTTTTCCATATCCTCAATGAGAATATGTGTGTAATTTATATTAGAAGGATTTATGTAAAAGTGTGAGCGTATTTCCGTTCTCTAGATGAGAAAGACAAAGCTACATCATCATGTTTTTTTTTTTTTTATGTTTTTTTTTTTTAGATATTAGGGAAAGCAAGCTACATCATCGATTCATCATGTTAGTATCGCGTCCTAAGGTTTAGTTAATTATGATAACGAAATCGATCGATGACGAGAATCACATTGTTTAATGATTTCCAATTTAAAGGACCACACTGACAACAACAATTATTATTATTATTATTATTATGAGACTTAATTGAAAATAAAAAATAAGTTGCCCAACAACAAATGAAATAGAACTTTTTTAATTGGGCGCAAAAATCAATAACATATATTAGAAGCAATACACACGTTAAAACTTTTTTTTTTTTTTTTTTTTTAGGAATACACGTTAAACTCATTGATTACTGATTTGGGAACAAATTGTCAGAATCAGATCAAGCATTACATTTTGGAGTTATTACGAAATGCTGTTGTGTCAAAGACTTTGAGAAAAAATCGTGTTCTTGGTATAGAGAGCTTGGACTGCAATATGGTGCCAATGGTATATATTAGCTTCCTCTTCACTTCTGAATTTATGCCACCCATTGAAACTATCTCAGCATATGCAGCTGGTTCTTTGTTACCTTCAAACGATATTTTCACTGACCCCTTCAATATGACCATCACAAACTGCAAATTTATATTCACAACACAGGCATGAATTCACAATATGGCTCACAGAAGTGAATTACTCTGATATTACTAGCTCTACCATTATCTTTACTATGAGAAACGAGAGAAAGCCAATTAAATTTTCTGCCACTAAAATTACCAAAATGGGGGAATTAGTATTTTAAGATATTACCTATCTTAATTAGATGTTGGTGACTGACTTTAATATTATTGTTTAGAGGTGACAATATGAGTTGAAAATGACGGATCAACCCGCTAATATGCCAAAACGGGACGGATTGAGTTATACATTTCAATCTACCAATCCGTCTCAATCCACCCCGTTTAGTTGTGGGTAAAAAAAGGGTTGGAGGCAGGTTGGCCCACTGGTCAACTCTTTTTTTACTATTAAATATTATTTTATTTGTTATTAAACTTTTGTGATATATATATATATTATTTTATTTTAGTACTTTCCTAGAAAAAATAAAGAAGAAAAACTTTATTTATGAAAAATGTTATCTATATATGGATGCTAAAATAAATTCCTAAAAAATATTTGATTGAATATTAATCTATATTTAGGCTTGAGATTGAAAAAAATAAGGGGAGTATGAAATAAAAATAAGTAATATTATAAAATTAATAAAATATAATTTCTTATTTTTTTAATTATTTTTTATTTTTTAGGCGGGTTGGCAGGCCCACCTCAAAACAGGTGAGATGATATTTCCAACCGACCATCAAATGGCGAGTCAACCCACCCCATTTTTTTACGGATTTAATTTCATATAAGATTATAAGTGAGTTAAGTCAAGGCAGACTTTAACCTAAATAAGTTAGGCCTTTTGTAAAATATTTTAAGTGCCTTGCCTTGTTAACACAAGTCAAATTATAAATTTGGCTTGACTTATTTTTAAAAAATACAAAGCTTGGCGTGATCTATCAAATTTTAAAAAATAACATATTGCACTTTATAAAATATAAGTTATGATTATTTTGTTTCTTTAAGTTGATGGAAGTTAAAATTGTATAACAGCGAAAGCCACAACACAACCAAAAATATTATTTTATTAAAAATAATAAGATATTATTTTATTAAAAATTAATATAATATTATTTATTAAAAAATACAAACCGAGCAATCCACACATAAATGAACTAAAATAAAAAACCCACAATAGGTGAAGTTGACACCGTATTTCAATGCAAAATATTTTATATTAAATCTATGAATTTTTTCATTTATATATTTATTACTTAGGATAAGTTATTTTACCTAGTTCTTTTATGTCTACCTTGCCTACTAATTTCTAACATCTTTAGATTAAAATCTCTATTAAAAGTGTTGGAGGTAAGTAGAAATGTAGAATAATCTATCCCTTATTGCTGAATATATTCCTTACTTGAATTTCCAAAAAGAGGTTTTACCGTAATATTTCACACAATAATAGTGGAGTTATTAGTGTGCGGGGTCCCAAGCAAAGGATGGTTGGAGATGTGTCTTCAGAATCAATCCATGATCAGAATAAAGATGAGGTGCTTACTACTGCTCTAGAAGTGCAATCAACAAAGGTACCCCACTTCTTCCACTATCCTCCTTCGTTTTCCTTTCACACTCGATACCAAGTAGGAAGAGAGAAGCTGGAAAGATCAATGCTTCTATCACCTCTTTTATTTAATTACTTAAACCTGATTCATTGAACTTATCCCCTATCTTAATTTAATCATGACAATATTTGAAATATGATGTCATAGATTTCCCATCTCATTAATTTATTCTTGTGATCTGGTTTCATATGCCTTTCATTATATTAAACAGCACTAAAATATTGCACTCTACCCTGCAGTTACTGAACCTTCCAACTAGCCTATCTCCTTTAGCCAACTTGGTTAATTACCTATTTGGATCACTTTATTTCATTTTCAAAATAGTTTATATAATCACAATATTTTAAAGACAAACTTTGACTAAGCTAATACAAACAAATTAAATTTTTTTCCCATGCCGAGTTGCATGAGGATTAGTAATTATCAATACTTAAATTTGTGAAAAATTTTCTAGACTCCATGATTAAACTAAACAACTGAAAGGTAGAAAGGAAAAGGGAGCAATCTCTCAACTGCTGAACAATCAAAAGCATATATTTTGAATATTCATAATAAAAACAAAATTGTCAAATTTAAAGTTGGATCCAATTTTACATGTAATTTAGATTCCTTAAGCTTTGCTAAATATTGTCTTGTTGAGAGTAAAAAACAAAATAGAGTATTTGAAAAAAAACTCATAAGAGATAGCTAACAAAGGTAACTAACCTACATATAAACCCAAAACCCAAAAAAAACTCATTTGATAATACATCCAATTTTACATCCAAGTTTACCAGAGACCAAAAAAAACCCAAAACTAACCTACATATAAACAACAAAATCATAATATTTGTGCCAACCCCAAAGGGATTCTAACAAAGCTTGAGTCCAAATTTCACAAGCTTTATTTGAAAAATACTCATTAGAGAGAAAAATAGAGTATTGCATACCTTTTCAGGTTTTCCGATGATTGTGGAGATAGCTGTGGTAGCTTCAGAAAAGATTGGATCTGTGTCAACTCCATCTAAGTTAATATTGGTGGATATGTAAAGGCAAGGCATCTTCTTCCTCTTTTTCTTCTGACTCTTCCTTTTCAAGTTCCCATTTATTGCAATCCCATCTTGTGTATATATATATATATATATAAGTATAAAGGAATGTAAAGCTGGATTTCACTGTTTCCACCAGACACAAGTTGATAATGGATTGCTTGGCTTGGACCACATGTTCCATAGTACCTTTCCTTTTCATTTTCATAAACAGGAAAAAAAAATGATTTGTTGACTTTGTCTTAGCTGGTTTATAATTAACTTGCCGCAATTCTATCAAATTGTGATAGAATGAGTATAGTTTGATAGACCTAGAGTTTAAGATTATTTATCATATATTATTCAATTTATATATGATTTGGATGTTATACCCAACAAAGAAAAGTTATTAAATTTTAAATAATTTAATAGAATCTAGACTATTAATAACTTCGATCCATTTAATGCTGCCCTTGTAAAAGAAGAAGTCCCCCCCTAATTGCATGGCTCAAACTCTGAAATTTGTTATTAAGGGAAATAAACTCGTTACCACTTCAAATGATAACAATAAATCTTTTGTAATGGCTTAGGTTGTTTATTGAATAATCACACCATGACTAAATTAACCCTATGAGATGCAGTTGACTTTCATCATACATCAATTGTGTATATTAAATTTATTTAATTATTAAATAACAACTTTGTTATTTCATCCAACTCATTCAACTTATGAAGCACCGATACTTCAAAAATCCTGACGTGTCGTGTCCGACACTTCCCAATGCTCTCCGACACTTCGACACTCCCCGACTCTCCAACATGCGTTATAGAAATTCAACAAAAGATTCAAAGATTGCGTTGCGTTGAGTTTTTAGTTCCAACTATTAGATTCGTTGGATTACGATTACCATTTTATTGAGTTTAATATAAATATTTAGGATATCTTATGTTTCTTTGCAAAATTGATGAATATTATAAGTTTATTTTCATTTTTTTGTTAAATTATTGAATAATAAATATAATATACACTACATAAATTAGAAATATTATTTAATATCTAAACGTGTCCTAACGTGTCGAAATTTAACATTTTTTAGAATTAAAGTGTCGGATTGTCGTGTCGTATCGTGTTATGTGTCCCGTGTCAGTATCGGTACTACATAGCATTCAACAATTGGTTGCAACCAAAGTTTGCAAGGTTATTGGACCCATAGGTCCCAATTAGGCCGGATCGGAATGGTATAGTGTCAGAGATATATAAAATTATTAATGTAATCTTATCCGTTAGTTTAAGTTTTTGAATTGAAATTATTCTTTATATGATATCAAAGTTTCAATGTCACGGATTCGATCCTCACCTTTCAAACTCATGTGAGGGGCGTGTCAGATATATATAAAAACTTGAGGAATTAATGTTCAATCTATGACTATTTAATTTGTACGTATGTGATGATAAGTGAGTTTCACATTTAAAACAAGGATCAAATTTGAAACTTTGGATAATGCAATTGTTGCAAAGGTATTCTAATCGTGACGATACTGAATATTTAGTCTCAGAAGAACACGTGTAAGGATACCTAGTCAAGGTTTAGAAAGAAAAAAATATTTAACTACTCTTCTATAGGAACCGAACAGAAGATTAAATGGTGGGACCTTTGAGTTATGGTTGAATTGATTCAACATCAACATCACCTTTATCCCAAATTATGGTTGAATTGATTAATTTAGTTAAATTTATAATTGAATCACAATTGAACTTTGATTAAATCGGATAATGTTCAATATAAAAATTATTGATTCATTCTATCCAAATACATATACATATATTAATTCATGGTTCGACTGATTCAACCAATTAGTCCGATCCCATGTTAAACCATTGATTTGATGCCATATGCAAGTCAATTAAACAACAACAGGGTCTACTTTGGTGCTCTCTTAAAAATGGGAATATCGTATAGTCCGTTTTTTATCGAAAAATTATAGATTTTTTTTCCGTAAAATATTATTTACTGAGTAATAGAAGTTATCGACTTATAAAAGTTAAAGTAAATAATAAATATTACAGTTTCATTGCATTACTATATAAGTTTGTGACTTATATTTTTCAATTTATAATTATTTTTTATTTAATTTGTAATTAAAAAAATTTCATATTTATTTTTCAAGAGAGTGAATTTTCTCATGTGTCAGTTTTAATCGATTTCGGCTGTTTATTGACAAATTAATTATGACGGAGAATAATAGAGAGAAAAAATGTTAGGATAAAGAGAATAGGAATAAATATTTAATATAATTTTGTATCCTTTTAAATAAATTATTATGTTTTGATTATTTTTACCTTCTCTATTCTCTACAATAACGTTCATTTGTCAATAAACAATCCATATTACTTTACATAACTTAATTATGTTAAATAACTCATGATTGCAACGAAGTGCAGAAATGAATTAACTTCAACGATTTTTATACTTTCTAATTATCTTTTGGGCACAATATCTTTTACCAAATCTTTTAATGTCACTCGTTAATAGAAGACTACTCTAAACATTAATGATGTATTTCTTTATGTTTCTTTATATCTTTATGATATATTTTTTGCCTTTTTTTAATGTTTAATATTATATTATTTATTTGATGGCTTTGTTGTGCTACCTCAGAAACTCTAGCTCTTCAGTCTTCTGACCAAGTAAAACACATAAAAATTACAAATGATAGCCAGGTCAAGTCTCTCCCATCAACAGGTCATGGAGGAGAATAAACAAAAGGCCTCCATATTCTACAATAATCAAACATGAAATTCGAAGCATTTCTATGATAGCTATGTGTAGCGTGTTGTCTCAAGAGTTCTCTATACTCGGCACTTTTCATGCATCTACCACATACATAACTTTTTATTATTCTTTTTACCAAGAGTAGATTTTTTTATAAAAAAATCATGATATTTTAGGGAAATCAAAGTATTTCATGTTCGTTAATGATTCTTTTATTCAACTTTATGAATACCAACTATAATGTATATTAATTATTTTATAATGCTTTTACCCAAAAAATAATAATTTATTTTATAATGCATTGTAATTTCATATAATTTTAGTTTTTTTTTTCCAGATGTTTTAGCCACGTACACACCTACATCTTTTTCAATTTTTATTTAAAACTACCTTCACTACTGTTTTTATTAAATTTAACTGTATTTTTCATTTTTTGTTTTTGGGCTTCGAAGCCAATTTTTTGTATTTTTATTTAATTAATTTCCTAGCTCTTTCTGTCCTTATTTTAGCCAATTTTTCTTGGAAATCGCCGAGGTCCCTTATAACAAGAAATCCAATTTTTTTTTTTTTTTAATAATTTTGCTTTTAATTTTTTATTATATCAATTATGTCGCTTTTAATTTTGTTAATTTCTTATGAATCATGAACATGTGCATGCATGTTTAGGCAAGTTCAATATTCTGATAGAGATTCGTTGACAGTTTTTTTTTATTGTAATAATAGCATTGACTTTGAATTTATAACCTCTCGTGGCTATACCACTCCTACTAATTTAGACTATTCTCATATCTTTAACCTTAACATGTAACTTTTTATAAACCGCCCAAATCCTTCACTTCATAATGGCTTAGACTATTTTTATATCTTGAACAGTATCTCTCTTAACGCGAAAATAAGAAGCATTGATGACATAGTGTGGCCTCCACACTATGAGCCACGACAAAATCAAAGTTTAAAAACTCTTTCTTCCTTTTTGGGCTAAGAAACTTATGCACTCTAAGGTCACTATCAGGTCACATGCTTATTACTGGGCACACGGCTTGGCCTTAAGTTAGTTCAATTAGAAGTGCTGCACAAGTACGATGATTGATATAGCCACACATTCAAGAATGTACAACCATTATTAAATATTAGAAAAACTTCAAAAAAAAAAAAAACCCTACAAATTTTTTTATAATTATTTATTTTCTTTTCAAAATTTTGAATCATTTATACACTTAATTTTTTATCACTTATTTCAGGATCAGTAATAAAGAAATTTTAAGTTAGGAGTGTAAGTGATAAAAAATTTAGTTAAAGAAATAAATGATTCAAAATTTTTAGGAGAGGATAAATGATTGTAAAAAAAATTTACATGAATTTTTTTGAAGTTTTACTAAATATTATTATTGTCTTGATGATTAATGGCCAGTGGCGTAGCCACATTGGAACCGGCAAGTGCTTGGCACCGGTTGGTTTCCAAAATCAGAATTTTTTATTTTTTTTTATATGGTTTGCTTCCTCGATAGCTGCTACTTTTAACACTAGCTTATCCCATAATTGACTGATTTTTTATACTAGTTTTCCAATTTTTGTGGCTCTGCCATGGCTAGTCACACATTCAAGAATGTTCACCAATTATAAATATTATTATTTAGTTTTCATTAGAGTGGTTTCAATGAGTTGATGTCTAGCCTGAGTTCAATTTCAATAATACAAGCAACATTGGTTCAAACAACTCACAAGATGCTTGGTTATTGAATTATTACATTTGACTTGGCAATTATCCTCTTAGCTGTTAGTATCTGAATGATGATTATTGTTGTTGTCAGACATCATTATTACCATAAACCACCTCTGTTGACTCAGGAATCTGCAAAGTGTAAACAACATTAACAGCATCAGATTAAGTTGATTGAATAACTAAACTAAAATATAATGCCTCTTTTTAAATACTTTATGGACACACATTCAGCTATAGTGATTCAGCTCAATTTTATGTAGAAGCAGTAGTTCCTCCCTGAAATCCTAAGGGCATTGTAGTAAAATGCAAAAACAATGCTCAATATACATTATATATCAAGAATAGACAGTCAAGCAAATGCATAGCTGACAAAAAAAAAAAAAAAAAAACATCTTTTTCTAACTGTTGTTGTGTTAGTTGAGTAGTTTCTTGCCATTCCATCCCTTCCTTATAGAGGATGTAACATTAATAAATGTACTTACTGTATCTACAATGTTCTCATCAACTTTGACTTCCTCAATCACTATGATAGATTTCTTGACAAAAGCAACTGAAACATATCCCCCTAGATGATTCATTAGTTTCCCCATCATGGATTCCCCAAGACAAGCATCAAACCCTTCAATACTTGGAACCATTGTGCTTTCATCAAAGCCACCCAGAGCATACCTACAAAGTAAAGGGAGAAGTTTTGAAGAATATATCAATCGATCACAGAGAATTCAAAACAGGAAAAGTGTATGGCTCTTTAGCATAGCAGTAACTCTATTTATACAAATTTACCCTCCACATTATATTTTCCGAAATGATTTTCAGATATGTTGAGAGACCACCAACAATTACTACAAGATTAGAGAAAAAAGCTCTCTCTCTTTAAATTACTTTTGGCCCATATAGTTATAAATATTTAATATTGTTATAATAAATATAAAGAAAATATTTTGATATTCTAAAAAAAACAAGAATGAAAGAGAGAGAAAAGAAAGGAAAAGAGCAGGTTCCAATTAAATGATGTAATTATTTTATTGACAAAATGTAAATATAAATAAATCATAACGGAAATATGAAAAAAAAATAATATGACCAAAGCAGTTAAAGGAGACAATCACTTTATTGAGTAATATAGATGAATTAAACAAGCAGAAATTAAGCCATAAATGATAAATCTTACTTTGAATAATTAGTTTCATTATATCCACCAGTAGCACAAAGCACACCATTGAGGTTCACAGCAGCAACAGCAAATCTCTGGAAATATAAAAGACCACTTAAGTTCACTACTTTTATATGCTTTTCAAAGAAACAAAGGGCCATTTATACTTACTATGTAAAGTGAGAAAAAGAGACTCAGGTGGGACAGATCCGAAACTTCATACTCTAAAAGTGACTAATACATAGAAGTATGAATGTCATAAGGTCAATCATAGAACTTGATGCAAGGATATGAACTATATCATGATATATATATATATATATCTTCTATTTAACACCTTATACCTATCTACATAGTCATCTCTTATACCAAGACAACTGTGAAAAGTAAAATGTAAATGGGAAGCAACAAATAACCAAAGATTAATTCTCAGTTGGTATGTTTGGAAGTGTAAGTCTCAAAGATAAGGTAAAACATATAACTCACAAGGGGATCATATATCACCTATAAGCTTTACCTTATCTAGCATAGAACGTGTAGAGATCCACCTTCCAATGTCTATATCAAGCATCTCAATATCTGAAAAGCAGTTAACTCCTTTGACACCACCAGCTGCAAATGTTTTGTTGCTCAAAGAAACTCTAGCCAAGCTTCCTTTCTTCTGATTCATAGAGGGGCACAAGGTCCATTTGTGGGAAATTGAACTGTATGATTCAACTACATATACAAGGAGATAAAAATGTTGGCAAAAATTTCATCCTAGATAAAATTTTTTTTAGAAAACTCAGAAAGATCTCACACCTGAATCATCCCAAACACAACCATTTCCAGCAACAGAAACATAGAGCTCACCCTTCAACTGTATTAATGAAGCATATGATTGAACTGAGCTCATAGGCTTGATAACATATTTGATCACATTCTTTGAAGGACAATACAAGTTCATAGCTAATAACCATGATTCTCCATCATAACCTTCTATTAAAAATAATGATTCCTTAGTATCTAAATGCTGCTCAGCAGAAGTCTGGTTAACTGTCTTCTCAACATGTGTCAGATGAGGACTAATTGCAGATTCTAACATTGTACATCGATCTTTCAGATGCTGAATTTCCAATGCTGCCTCCATCTGGTATGACATAAATACAAATATGATATAGGGAAAGGCTTACTATATGAAAAATAAAAAACTGAGTCCAATTAAAGGTACTAAGATAATCCCACTAATTTTAAACCATTGGGAACCATTTGTTTCATTTCTTTCTCTTTTTCACTGCGTAGCTGCTATCATGCAGTAGAAATTAGACCAAAATTTCGTGAAAAAAGGGGGTCAGCTAAGAAGAAAAATTGGAATCAGGTAACAGAATGAATAACAAGAAGAAAACCAGCATGTGATCTGCATATTTGTGGATTTCAAACAGTTGCAGAACTTTAAAATTCAATATGGGGATAATTATTTAACAAGAATCCATAAATGAGGTAAATTAAGAAAACCAGCATGTGAAGAAACAGTTGAAAGATATGATAACTTTAGCTGGCATCTATAACATAGAAAAGAGTACCAGTTTCTGCTCCAGGTAACAATTCTTCTGTGTTTGTATTTTCTTGAAAGCCATCAGTTCTTCAGCTTCTTGCTTCAACTACAAATGCATTAAGGTTAGTAGGATTAAAAACAATTGATTTATACCATTAAACATATTTTCATTCATCAACCTCAACCACCTTGTCTATGATGTATTGATACTCAAATGGAGGACTGGAACTCTCTTCATTCTTCTCTGAATCTGCTGGTACCTCCAGACAACCCTTTTCCACATAGCACATATTATTCTCATCATCAGTGTCTTTTACATTGTCTGTTAAAGAGAGTTCTTGACTTTGACGGGCAAGAGCCAATTCCTTTAGTTTCATATATATGAGGTTCTTTTCATCCTGGTTTACCTCCTTCACAATTTTGTGTGTATTCAATGGCTTGATGTTTCCATTAAAAGAAGAACTTATTTCAGTGAAATTTGTTCTCCTACTTGAGGTAGGAAAATGCTTTGTCTCTGATTCAAGTGTTTCAAATGCTTCATCTTTTTTTTGAGTTTTGCATGATGGAGGATATGGAGATACAGTTCTCAACTTCATTGTACACTGTGATATAGAGGTACCAGGAGCAATTGCTAAACACACTAGCAAAGACATTAGTTTACTTGTTTGTCTATGATCTAGCTCAAACCAGAAATGGTTATTGGTGTAATAGTTGCCTGCAATTACTTGTCCAAATTGATCTTCAGACAGTGGTTGGCAGTGAAGCCGGACACGAGTTTGCACCTTAAAAAACATTAATAACAGTAAATTATTAATGTAAGTGTCTTTCCATGAATCATTACCACCATTTTCTTGAACCATATGAATTAGAGTTTACCAAGTAATACCTGTGCAGGATATTGTGTTCTCTCTGAACAATCAGATGTCCATGCATAAGGGTCTATATACATTTTCCCCTTACTAGATGCCTCATAAATTCCATGAAGCTTCCTATCACTATAGTTGAACAGAAACACAGGCAACCCAGGATCAATGTTCTTGACATAGGAAAAATGCTGAGCTGGTAAGCCTGTTAAAACAAATAAAAATTCCCATGAGTTAATGGTAACATAAATCCCCACCCTCAAATTGAGGGGAAGTCACTATAATGCTCTCAAAAGTCAAAAGTGACAATTTCATTTGGTAAAACAAATGATTTTATGATATTAATCATACTAATTTAAAGGGCCGGCTTGGCTCAGCGGTAAGCTTGCTTGCCGTGGTGTGTCAGGTCGCGGGTTCGAATCAGTCTCTCTGTAAAAAGCAGGGGAAAGACTGCCTAGAGTATTCCCTTCCCCAGACACTCACGAAGTGGGTATTTGAACTGGGTCGGCCCTTTTAATCATACTAATTTAAAATATATCAATGTTGCCATGTCAAATAGAAAGAAGACTTCTTGGTTTTAGACTCATACTAATAGTAATTGCTATTAGTCTATTACAAATGCTAGAGTAAGAGCTATAAAATGCAAAAGACTAACCAAAGAGTTGCTTTGATTGACATTCTTTGATTGTCCTGTTTTTGCAACCAAATATTACACCACCAAGTTGATTCTTCCCCAAATTTCTGCCACATACAGAACTGACCACTGAAATTGGAGACATAGGCAGAGTCCCACTTACATTAAAAGTTTGTGTTTTCCTCCCTGACCACATCCTGGCACAAGAGGATAAAACTTATTTCATTAACAATCAATGAAAAAATCGAGACCATAAAGAAATGTAAATTATCAATATCATTATAAAATTTAAAATTTAAAATAAATAAAGATTTTTTGTTATTATTAAATATAAAACAGATTCATAAATATCATTATAAAAGTTGAACATTGTAAAGAAAATGAAAGTACTGGGGCAAATGATTGTATATTAGACTAAATAAATTTAATTGAGCATCAACTAATGTTGACTTCACACTAATCGTTGAGGTTTACCATGACAGCAATTGAAGGAGCAGAATAGAAACTTGACACGAATAATTTACCAACAATCACAATAGAAAACGTTACAAGCACCAATTCAGTCCGACACATGATCATATAAAAATAACAAAGATAGAAAAGTGTCTGTATTTTCCCTCCCTAAATTTTCTAGCACACCAAACAAAAATAATGATCAGAAAAGTAAGCAAAAGAATTGAGAGGGAAAGAAACGTACTTAAAGTAAGTTTGTGTGAGAGATTAAGGCTTGCAAAGAAAACCCAACGCAAAGCACCAAAAGTGAGGAACTGCTTATATAGCAAACGCGCATGTAAATATGTTGTTGTTGTTATCAATCATGAGTTTTATGTTTTTGTTGTTGCTAAATATGTTGTACTATTTTGATAATTATTAATTGTTTATTAATCAATCAAGCAACTTAATCAAAAGTAGACAATATTGAATAATCTATATATAGAATTTGCATAAATAAACACCAAAGTGCCTAATTTTTTTGCTTGCATTCAAATTAAATCTAAATTAGACATTCAGTAATCTAATTGATTTGATAATAACAAATTATGTGTAAAATTGCATATCTAAACACTGACGTGACTTTTATTTATTTATTTACTAAGTTTCCATGTACTTGCAATTGATTCGGTTAACTGAAATTCTCTGTTTTTTGTTACATATAGTTAATTATTTTTAGACTTTTTATCTAAATTTGATTTTCTACCTCATAAAAAGCAATTTGTTCTTATCATTGAAGCCTTTTTTTAAAGATAGTTCATCATTAGTTATATGAGGTGCATCAAAAAGTGTAAATCTACAAGAAAATGGAGTCACGAAAAAAGTTTTAGTCTTAAATAAAATTCTGATATAATTAAGGGTTCGCTTTTTCTACAGTCAGTGTAGATAACTTATCTACAGTGAGCTCAAAACGACGTCGTTTTGAGGTGGAAATCAAAGTATTTTTGTAATTGTAATTTATTTCAGGGTTATAATAGTTTTTTTCAATAATTTTTTTTAATTTTTCAACCCAAAACGACGCCATTTTGGAAGTGAATGTAAATAACTTATCTACATTCACTTTAGAAACATTAAAGCCTATAATAAAAGAGAGAAACATTGATGTATAAAAAAATAAAAGAGAGACAGAGAAACATTGATATTTTACATATATCGCATTTTATGTAGGATTAAATCTCACTAATTTTGCACGAGAGAAACAAATTTTCTACACATACAAAAGAGGGAGTGGGTCTCGTCTATTTTTTCTTCTCCTTTTACCTATGGATCCCACTTGTAATTTTATTTCTATAATATGAAATAAACATTTTTCTATAATATAATAAAATTATTTCCCGAATATTATAATAAAATTCGAAGACATGCTTCTTGATGGGGAAAAACAGAAAACATGGCATGACACATTACTTTTGTCACTCTCTGACTTGATTATTAACATTTGAAGAATATAAAAAAATAAAGGGAAAAATGTTTATTTTTTTAAATGACACAATTTATATCCTTTCACTCTCATAAAGAGGTGGGACCCACACCTTTATTTTTTTGTCAACTCTCTCTCCTCTTTCTCTATCTCTTACTCTCTCTCTCTCTTAAAATGACACAACCTTATATCTTTTAAAATGACACACACTTTACAAAAAAAGAAAAAAAAAAAAGACGAGGACAGTTTTACATGTTATTTATGCTAGAAATGGATTTGGCATTTCCTTGTGAAATGGCAATGATATGTAGTGATACAACACTAATTATTCATTAGTAATTTAGTAATATTCTGTTTGCATTAATTTTACATTTTTTTTAAAGAAACAAAAAAAGAACATCAGACATGGCTTTGATCAAATTACAAAGAAGGTCTTGAATTCCTTAATTTCCTTCTATTGAAAGAAAAAAAAAAAGTTAAAGATGAAACTCCCAAAATACTTAACTTCTGTCTTTAAAAAAAAAAAAAAAACTTCTGCCTCTAATCGGCCTGTGTTTCAAATTTGTTTAAGTCATTCAAGGGTAAAAGATTGGAATGAAATTTCCAATGTTTTGTTTAATTTTTTTTGTTAAAAAAAATTCTGGAGATTAATTATTCCAAGGAAATATGCCCAAATTTTGATTTAATTTTCATTCAAATGAGAGAGGGGTTGTCTTTTATGGGCATTAGTCTTGTTGTTGTGTAAAAATAAAAATATCAATATTATTAATAAATTATAAATAAGATTAAATATAAAAATAATTATACTATGAATATTAGTATAATAAAAAATAAATATTTTATCCTCTCTTTTTTTGTACTTGTGTTGTCATTCAACTATTTATCTTATGTGCATCAAATGCAACCTAAGTCTATTTTGGTTTTAAGAGAAGTATCAGAATAGGTACTATTGTAAAAAGGAGAGAGGCCCATGGGCAATAATTCTACTAATGGATGCTGGTGTGGAGGAAAGGCCGAAAGTAAATGTTGACGGGAGAAAAATAAAGATAATTGTATAAATCAGTTTGTTGACTAAGTTACAAACCAATTTAAATGGATTGAAGGATAATTTTTTTTTTTTTAGAGATTTTGGATTTTAGAGATAAAATTAATAAAATCCATTTTCAAGGAACTAAATTATTAGAAAGTATAATTTAAATAAGGTTTTATTCTTAAGTCGAATTAATGAAGAGTGTTTTCGTAATTTTATTTATTTATTTATCATATGCATTTTACTGAAACACCCTTCATTAATTCACTTAAAATTACATAAACATCCTTCATTAACCAAAACGATGTCATTTTTGGTAGCTGCAGATAACCTTATTTAAAGTAGCGGTAGAAATATTTTATATATATATATATATATATATATATATATATATGAGGTAGTATCCTTTGATACTAGTGTCAAATTTGAATTTTGACGCCTCATCTAAGAGCCATTAGATCAAAAAAATCAACGACTCTGATTTGTAAGCATGTGACATCATTGATTTTTTTTATTATCTAATGGCTCTTATATGAGGTGTCAAAATTTAAATTTGACATTGGTGTCAAAGGATCATATATATATATATATATATATATATATATATATATATATATATATATATAAAACTAGCCATTACAAAAAAAATAAAACTAGAAATGAAAAGACAACAAATCGCCAAATTCAATTGACTAATTCTGTATTGAAAACCCAAATAACCACAATATGCGGTCGAGATTTTGTTTACAAAATTGCCCCTAATTTTAACTTTGTTAATTTCCATACATTTTGAAAATTGTGGTTAGTCCTCTTAAGTCACTTCCCCTAATTATGCATAGGATTAATTGGAACCAGGACATGTTTAAGAGGGTTAAACATCAAACAAATAAAAATTAATTAATGTTCTATTTTTGTCCTCAATTTTCTCGAAGATATACTTAATTTTATTGTTCAATGCTTCAAAGTTCAGAGTAATTGCTTGGAACTTTGACCAGGAATTGACAAGTCTAATATTGTAGAAAGTGACAAGTGTCAAAGTCTTCCATGACCTTTGAATAGTATATTACTAGAGTATTATGTGCGATGCATGAAAAAAAATCTAAATTTTTATCGACCATGGTTGGTTAAACTATAAAAAAAATTAAAAACTTCATCTTGATATGAAGCCCTGAATGGTACAATGGTGAAGGTATAAATATGAAGGAACAAAAATGAAAAATACAGCCTTTTTACTGAATGAACTTTAAATTTTGATGACTACCCCCATATCTATGATTAGATTTATTGCTTACAGTAGTACCGATGTGTCTAAATAGAATCAAATCAACTACATTAATCTTTGAAATACTTCCTTGTAGATGATGTTAAAGGTACTATTTGTAATATAACCATTATCATCAAATATCAATATCTTTAATCCTTGTTTTATCTTTACTCTTGATAATGCGATAGGCCTAGGGAGATAAATTCCACCTAACAATCAGTCAATTTTTACGCAAGCAAATTGATGCACCCGAGCTGACTAAGTTGAATTTGGCTTTTTCATAATTCATTCCATAATTTAGGACTTTTCACTGATTGTTAATTATTTCTCTTTTTTTGTAGATTATGTTGAGTGTGCGTTGATTGTGTGTTATCTCCTTTGATTGCGCACAAATCTTTTTGATTCTATTTTGTTTTGTTTTTCCTATTTAAGGCCTGGAGAATCCTATTGTTATTTAGTTATTTTTTATTGATAAATTTCAAAAAAGAGAAATAGTATTTTCTTGCTTTGATTGTCACATAAATGCCTGAACAGGACAATGGTGGTCGAAGTCGAGGTCGTGGACGACGAGGCGACGGTGGCGGTAGAGGGCGTGTTAACACCCTTAACGACAACGACAAACAACCATACATCGACGCACGATACACCATAGTTGTAGCTGCAATGGCAGAACAAGGTAGATGAATTAAGGAGCTCGAACAACTATTTGCTCTAACACAATTGAACGAGTCAGAAGAAGGAAGGGAATATGAAAGATCATCTGACGAGGAGGAAAGGAGTGAAAACCCCATCTGGAACAAGAGCGACAAGGAAGAAGTCAACCTAGTAATCCATCATTTTTTGCTAATATTGGGATGACGATTGAGATCCTAGAACTCGAGGGCACCACTCATCCAGATGAGTTCATCGACTGGTTACACACCGTTAAAAAGGTCTTTGACATCAGAGACTTGACAGAAAATTAGAAGGTCAAACTGGTTGCTAACAAACTGAGGAAGCATTCCTCATTTTAGTGGGAACACATTAAGAAGCAGGGAACCAAACAAGGGAAGTCGAAGATCAGTAGTTAGGATAAGATGAAGAAACCGTTGCAATAAAAATTCTTACCTATTCGTTACCGATAGGAGGCATTTATTGATTACCATAATCTCAAGTAGCAAGACCTATTAGTTGCACAATATATAACTGAGTTTGATCGTTTGCAGATGCATTGTGATATTGCAGAGGAAGAGGAACAATTGATTGCTCGTTACCTAGGAAGATTGTAGACTGAAATCTTAGATGTTATATACCTGCAACAATATTGGTCATATGAGGGAGTATGTCGACTAGCTTTGAAGGTAGCGAAGCAGTGTAAGAGAAGATGAGGTACTTCAAAATTCCAACCCAGATTTTTTGATAGAGGAAAGTTATCAAACTCAATAGACAACACTAGTGCGAGGAAGGATCCTTCTAACTCGAAACTATTGAGTAAGGGGGAACGTTGGCGGATCTAGCAAGACAGGAACTACAACGAAGAGGTGTTTCAAGTGCCAAGGTTTAGGACACTTCGCTGCTGATTATCCAAACCAGCAATATTTTATTCTTGTTTATTCTCCACCCAATAATATAGGCCCCACCTATGATGAGTACAAAGAAGACCAGGTTGAAGAAGGGTCTGAAGAGGGAGATATTATCTATGGTGATGTTAGAGAATCCTTGGTTGTTCAGAGGGTTTTGAGTGTTGACGTAACTGATGATGAGTTGTGGCTCCAACACAATATATTCCACACCAAGTGCATTGGCGGTGGCAAGGTGTGCAGTATAATCATTGATAGGGGGAGTTTCAAGAATGTTTTCTCTAATACCATGGTCAATAGGATAGGGCTGAAAATTGAGGAACACCCACAACCCTATAAGCTTTATTGGCTGAAGAAAGGAAGTGAGGTAAAGGTGAAACATAAGTGCCTCTTGCAGTTTTCTATTAGCAAGAAATATACTGATGAAGTGTGGTGTGATGTCATTCTAATGGATGCATGTCATATCTTGTTAGGGATGCTGTGACAATTTGATAGGAAGACGAAACATGATGATTTGAGGAGTGAGGAAAAGAACACTATGCTCTCCAGAGCAAATTTTCAAGAAGTTGCTATTGCCATTGAGATATTTGCTTATGAGGTGATTGAAGAGAATTTTTGTGTTTCCATCATTCCCTTATAGGTTAAGTCATTGTAGGAAGACTTTGCTAATGTGGTCCCTAAGAAGATGCCACAGGAACTGCCACCAATGAGAGACATCCAACACTGCATTGATTTTGTGCTGATTCCCAACAAAAAAACATATAGGATGAGCCCTAAGGAGCACAAGGAGTTACACAAATAGGTGCAGGCATTGTAGGAAGACTTTGCTAATGTGGTCCCTAAGAAGATGCCACAGGAACTGCCACCAATGAGAGACATCCAACATTGCATTGATTTTGTGCTGATTCCCAACAAAAAAACATATAGGATGAGCCCTAAGGCGCACGAGGAGTTACACAAATAGGTGCAGCAGATGCTGAAGAAAGGTGTAGTGAGGGAGAGCATGAGTCCCGGTGTAGTACCTTCCTTATTGGTCCCTAAGAAAGATGGATCTTGGATGATGTGTGTCGATAGTAGGGTTGTCAGTCGGATCACCATCAAGTATCATTTTCTCATACCTCGCTTTGATGAATTAATTGATCAACTTCATGGGGCAATAGTCTTCTCAAAGATAGACTTGTGAAGCAGTTATTTTCAAATCAAAATGTGACGTGGCGATGAATGGAAGACCGCCTTCAAGACAAGGGATGGATTATATAAGTGGATGGTTATGCCATTTGGTTTATCTAATGCGCCAAGCACATTCATGCAGTTGATGAACCAGGTTTTTTGACTTTTCACTGGTTTTTTCATTGTAGTTTATTTCGATGATATCTTGATATATAGCTCCTCTGTTGAGCATCAATTACTACATCTGAGAAAAGTGCTTGAGGCCTTAAGGCAATAGAAGTTGTAGGCCAATGTAAAGAAATGCCATTTCCTCACCAACTCTGTGACCTTTTAGGGATATATTACTTTTGCTGATGGTATTAGGAAGGATCTAGCTAAGGTTGAAGCTATTACCAGATGGAACACACCTAAGAGCATACATGACATCCAAAGCTTTCATGGTCTAACCACTTTCTATAGGAGGTTCATTCAAGATTTCAGCACTATTATAGCACCTGTTACTAGGGTGCTCAATGAACCAGTGGCCTTTGGCTCGGCTCCTAAAGGCCTGAGTTTATATGTCTAAAATTAATTGTTGGAACCGGGCTTGGACTTGTATAAAAACTCATTTAATAAAAAGGCCTCATGCTCCAATTGAAAAGCTCGGCCTTAAAGTCTTTCAAGTTGGCCTAGTATATTATTTTTTATTTTTATTTTATATTTTTTATACTGCTTGTAATATCCCTCTCTCTCCCTAATCCATTTCGCCCCATTTTATTGGTTAAATAGATTTTTGAATGATTTTGTTCTATATTATGCTGTTTGGATATACGTTGAATTTATGGATATTTATGGAATTACTAGTGTTGTTGATTGTATATTCTATTTGGATAAATTTTTGTTGTCTTATTTTTTTTAAACGGGCTAAACCAGGCTTTTATTTTTGTAAATAAGCTAGGCCACAGGCTGATAATTATATTCATAACAGGTAACAAACTTGGTCAAGCTGACACATTTAAAAACAAGCTTAGCCTCTTAAGACCAAAGCTCGGATCGGCTTGGCTCGTTAACACCCCTACCTGTTACAGATTGTCTAAAAGGAAGCATGTTTGAGTGGACTAAGGAGGCAGAAGCGGCATTCCAATTACTAAGGTGGAAGGTAATTGATGCCCCCGTTCTAGTGCTGCCTGATTTTTCTGATGTTTTTGAAGTGTATTGTGATGCTTCTAGAATTGGCATATTAGGTGTACTCAGTCAAAAGAATAAACCGGTAGCATTCTTCAGTGAGAAGTTGAATGAAGGCAGGAGGAAATATTCTACTTATGACAAGGGGTTTTATGCTATAATTCAGAGCTTGGAGCATCGGAGACACTATCTAATTTTTATGGAGTTTATCCTATTTTCTTATAATGAAGCCTTGAAGTATATCAATAGCCAGCACAAACTGAATAACAGGCACGCTAAGTGGGTGGAATTCCTTCAAGCTTTCAACTTTGTTATTCAACATAAAGCAGGAGCGTTGAACAAGGTCGCATCACTTAGCAGTAAGCACTCGTTATCATCCATTATGCATGTGAAGGCTATTGGTTTCGATACCTTCAAGGAGTTATATGTCAATGATACTTATTTTAGGGATATTTGGGAGAAATGCAAGGTAGGGCCTTATATGCAGTTTTTGATAGCTGACGGGTTCCTTTTTAAGGGCAACAAACTTTGTATTCTTCATTGTTCGCCACGGGAGGCAATCATCCTCGAGGGACATTCAGGAGGGTTAGCAGGACACTTTGGTGTTGACAATATGTAGAAATGATCTATGTAGCACCGACACTGACACGGGACACGTGACACGATACGACACGACACTCCGACACGTTAATTCTAAAAAATGTTAGTGACACGTTGACAATATTAAATAATATTTTTAATTTATGTGGTGTATATTGTATTTAATATTCAATAATTTAATAAAAAAATGATTTTATAATATTCATAAATTTTGCAAAAAAACATATATATATATATAAACAATAAAATAGTAATCGTAATTCAACGAATTTAATAGTTAGAACAAAAACTCAACACAATGTAACCTTTAAACTTCTTTTTTTTTTGAATTTCACCAGTGTAAAAATAATAAATATATATATATATATATATATATATATATATATATATATATATATATATATATATAACATAGGGGCAAGATCCTTAAATTCAATCTTAACCGTTGATTTTCGTAAAACGGACGTTGTAATTTATTGAGAATTAATAATTAATTCATGAAAATAACCCAATCAATCTTAACCGTTTGATTGAAGGAAATCAACGATGAAGATTGAATGTAAAATTTATTATTCTTATACCGATGTAAGTCGATATATATACATATATATATATATATATATTATAGAGAAAAATATATCTCCATTACCGGAGATAAAGTTATCTCAAGTGAACTCAAAACGATGTCGTTTTGGATTATAAGATTAAAAAATTATAATGATAAATGCTAATATAACCCTGCAATATATTATAATTATAAAAAATACCTTGGTTTTCACCTCTAAATGACGTCATTTTTTGAGCTCACTAGAAACAACTTTATCTCCGGTGACTGGAGAAATCCTTTACCCATATATATATGGTTTATTGTTTGTCATGTGACAGGATATAAGGTTTTGTCTTGTTACCTCCTTATAACTATGTACTATGGGAAGTACATAGTTATAATATTAAAGTTATTTTTCTTCCCTCTTCATCAATTTGTCGGCTGACATAAAGAGAGAGAGAAAAAATCAACTTTAATATTATAATTATATCCTCCCAAGAACACACAGTTATAAGGGGATGACTGGATAAAACCTTATATCCTATGACTGGACACACAGTTATAAGGGGATGATTGAACAAAACCTTATATCCTATGGACACACACACAATAATTTATATTAGTTATACATATTTTTCTTGCAAGTTTAAATATTTTAAATTATTTTAAGAGTAAAGCCCATTTTGGGTCCCTGACAAAAAATACGGTCCCTACTTTAATCTCTTACAAAAAAATTAGTCTCGAGGTCTCTAAGAAATTCAATGTAGATCCATTTATTTAGTTGAAATCGTGATCATCACAAATTCAAAAACGACCCACATTAGTCTCTCAAAAGGACTAAAATCGGTCCACTTTAAATTTCATAGGGACCAGAACACTAATTTTTTTTTGTAAGGGACTAAAGTGAATATCGTACTTTTTGTTAGGGACCCAAAATGGAATTTTTTTTAATCATTTCATGGGACCACGATCAGTTTTTTCTTCTTTTAAGTCTTCTTTCTTTGTTATTTTATTTTAATAACTGAAAAGTTTACTTTCAAAAACAATTTAATTACTGGAAACTTCATGAGCACGCTATACCTTCAATAATACGTTCAATATTTTTTATTTTATTTAAAAAAAAAAAGTACTCAGCGTGTCATTGAGGGTATAGCGACCTATGCTCATGAAATTTCCAGTTATTAAATTGTTTTTGAAATTAAATTTTCAGTTATTAAATTAATCTAATAAAAGCTTTATTTTGATTGTCTTTTTATTGGCGTCTTTTTGTGATGATAGATAACGTTTGATGTGCTATGATTGAACAAATAAAATTTCAATTTTTTGTGCCAATATGTTCTGTCCGTATAACTTTATAATTCAAAATGCTCATTTTATAGATTATATTTATTAATATAATTCGAGTCGGGTAATATTATAAATTTTAAAATATTTATATACTCTAGATTATTCAAATATTTTGAATTATTAAAAAACGTTATTTATTTTAAAAGAAAATATTCCATTTTTTAAAATCAGTGTATCGTAATTGAGTTTATAAATTTATTTTTAATACACAAGTTCCCTTATCGAGTTTATCCTTACTTAATTATTTATAAATAAATAGTACTTAATTATTCACCACTTACATTTAGATTTTCATTTTAAAAACCAATAATTCATATTAGTTTATAAGGAAATGAAAATTCAGGACATGTATTAGTTTATAAGGAAATGAAAATTCAGGACACTACCACAATTTCTTCCCAATTGTTTTCTAAACCATGGAATCAGACGACTTCCTTCTAAAACAAAACGTCTTTATCTCTAATATCTCTCCTCGTACCAAAGTTTTTTAAAGTTCAAATGATGGAAATTAAAGATGCCTTTTTTTGTCGTTGTTCTAAATAAACTAAAAACTAAGCCTTAACATCAAATTTTAATCTAAAACCTTAAAAAAATATAGTTTATTATGAGAATTTTCAGTGCATATTCTCAGCTTGATCCATTCGTAGCTAACTTTGCAGTTAATTAAACACATTTAATTCCCAAACATTAAATGATAATGATTCAAATTCCCAATAGCTTAAATATAAAAACTTTGATAGTAGCCTAAAGGATAGTAAGTTTGAGTTCAAAGAGTCATAACTCTTAAAGAAAATATAGAGGTTGAAACCCGAAATTGCATTAGACAAATCTAATAGGGCTTTGGACATCGTTGATATCTACTTAAAAAAAAAAACTTTGATGGTATATTATTGAGGTAGGATCCTTTGACACCAGTGTCAAATTTAAAATTTGACACCTCATCTAAGAGCCATTGCATAAAAAAAGATCAATGGCTATGATTTCTAAGTATGTGACACCATTGATCTTTTTTGATCTAATGACTCTAAGATGAGTATCAAATTTCAAATTTGATACCGTTATCAAAGGATCGTACCTCTATATTATATTGGCCATAAAGTTTATAATCAACCCTTCTACAAATTAAGGTGTTAGGCAAGTTTGCATGATTTTATATAATATCACGTAAACGAAAGTACCTACTCACTTGCTTCCCAACTTTTCACACTCCCCAATCTTAGCTTATAAATTCTTGCATTCATTCTCTACACTCTCTTCATCCCACTCTTCATCCCACTTTTGTTAGAGTAACAATAACATCTCATAATTAACCACCAAAACATGGCAACTCAATACCTCATCTTCTTCCTTCTCCTCTCTTCCTATACACTCACCTCTGTCTCCACAGAAGAAACCGGTTTCGTGCGTTCACTAGACCGCGGGATGATGGGCATGGAGAAGAAAGAATGCTTCAGCCACTTCAAATTCTATTGGCAAAACATCGTTAGTGGAAAGAATGTCACCTCAGTTGCAATTGTTCCACCGCTCCCTAAGTATAACCCTGCCGATGCCTTTGGTATGGTTACACTCTTCTTCAATGCTTTGACCTTAGGACCAGAACTAAGTTCAAAACTTGTGGGAAGATCTGAAGGGATTTATGTATCCACATCACAGACAGGGCTTGATCTTCTTATGGTTATGAACTTTGTCTTGTTTGAGGGGAGGTATAATGGTAGCAGCATCACCATTGTGGGAAGGAACTCAGTTTATAACACGGTTAGGGAGATGCCTGTGATTGGTGGAAGTGGGGTTTTCAGGTTTGCTAAGGGATATGCAGAAGCTAGGACTCACTTCTTTGATCCTAAAACTGAGATCACTGTTGTTGAGTACAACGTTTATGTTATGCATTATTGATGTCTCACTGTTTCTTAGTTTCCTCTTTTGAGGTCATTTATCAGCTGCTTTTAATTTACATGCTTTTCCCGTGGAGTTTGACCTACTCCTTGTTTGTTTTGTGGTGTATTTGTGGTTGCAATGATAATATGAATAATAATAATTTATGCTTACTCACTAGAGATAAGTATAACTTTGATTTGTTGTGCAAGTGACTTCTTACGTAGAACGTTTACTGAACATCTCCGGGGTGCTGTGAATAGATATTCTAATTTTTTTAAAAAAAATTGCGAGTAGATCTTTGAAATTAATATGCCTAGACAAAGTTGAACTTATTAGTTCAAGTAGCACACCAACACAATTAAATTGACGGTCCTCAATTTATTTTGCAAAAATCAATTTAGTTAACGGTCACACAAATATAACAGCTTTACTAATTTACTTCATGTCTCTATATGCCCTATAAATATCTATATAATATGGGTAAAGTCCGTATGATTTTAAAGGATATAAAGTTGTGTCATTTTAATAGAGAGAAAGAGATAGATAAAGGAGGAGAGAGAGAGAGTTGACAAAAAAAAATAAAGGTGTGGGTCCCACCTCTTTGTGAGAGTGAAATGATATAAGTTGTGTCATTTAAAAGTATAAACATTTTTCCCATATAATATATAGGGTTTTATAAGAGTTATGTTGTAAGAAAAGTGATTGTGTTATGTTATAGAGATTCGTTTTGCATTCTGGAGTTTTTTTTTTGCCGCGGGCCCCACAAAATGTTGTGAGTGTAGAAAAATTTTTGTGGTCATGTTAAATGATAGATGATAAACCCTAATATATAATAGCAGAGAACGTACCTGACCTTTTTAAACAAAGAGTAAACGCACCTTAACTTCTTATACAAAACAAAAAATGATTAATGTCCAATGATCAGAAAAAGAATTAAAAGCTACAACACTTATATTAGAATAGTAAATCTGCTACCCTACAAAATATAAGACGGGGAAAACTGTTACAACACTTTTTAATTCGATAGAGAACAATTATAGCCATTTCAAAGCAGAAACAATGTTACTTTCAACTCTATAAAGAAAATTCAAAATTCAAATTAATGAGAGAACGACACACGAAATATCCCGGTTCATACCCTTTAGTGCAATGGGATGCTACGTCTAGATTGAAGTTCTCAGATATTTTATTGATCACGAAAACAACATTTTAAAAGAATGGACCAAGCTTGGTTTAAGCATATTTTGGAAAGTGGACCAATTCCAAGATCCTTCCATAGACATAAACTTGTCAATCGTCCAGCTCATTTGATTTTTTAGGAATAAGAACAATAGCTTAGTTTAAAAGAATATCCCAAGTATTCATATATCCAACCAGAATTTCGTTCCTCTACCATTGTCAATCTGGCTACTAGATCCTTCAAGGACATGGGGCCACACTTTGACCATCCCCTTCCAAACAAAGGAGGAATTTCTTCTAAAACCAAGCTGGGGGAAAAAGATCCTCTCCCACTTTATATTTTTTCTTTAGAACCCTCACCCATAGAGCGTCTCGTTGAGTGAGTATGCCATGTCCCATCTTCATCATCGTGGCTTGATTGATCTTCTATGATTGCTGAATACAAAGGCCACAATCATTCTTGTGTCTGCACACTTTTTTCCAAGATACTTCGTGGATTTTACGATTTTCAACGGATGATCCCTAAATAAAACCTCAAACTTTTCTGTCAATGTTCTGGCAAGTATGAGCTGGGAGGAGGCAAGTGAGCATGATATAAAGCGACATATCTGACGGAGCTTATTGAGCAAGGGTTGTTTTCCCTGCTAAGGAGAGAGCCGATTTCTTCCAAGTGCTCATGCGTTGATCCATTCTTCTGAGGACATGAGAGAAAATGGTATGCTTTTCTC
Organism: Gastrolobium villosum; assembly: GCA_032173675.1. NCBI lineage: Eukaryota > Viridiplantae > Streptophyta > Magnoliopsida > Fabales > Fabaceae > Gastrolobium > Gastrolobium villosum. Next base: position 25,251 of record JAVKPL010013471.1, on the reverse strand, counting down.
TACCATGGAAACTAGGGATTCCCAGATACTTGCCAAGGTCAGAGGTTATGGAAAACCCTAAAGCTTGCATAATGTATTAAACACATGTGTGATTAATATTCCTTGCCTTATCCCTCTAGTCGGATTGAACTCCTTTGTGCCATCCGCGTTCCAAAGCACATTTATTGTACCGGAAGAGACACAAGCCATGATTAAATCAGTGACTTTGGAGGGGAAACCCGCTTAAAGAAGAGTCTAACGGAGAAAGTCCCAATTCACATGATCATAGGCCTTCTCCAAATCGACTTTGATTGCCATCCAAGCCTTCTTCCCTTTCTTGATTCTCATGGAGTGAAAAATATCTTGGGTTATGATTCTGTTGTCCGAATTATGCCTACTATTAATGAAACTACACCGATCAGGAAGAATTAAGGTATTCATGTGCGGTTTCAGTCGGTTAGAAAGGCAAATATCTATGGTACTACTGTTGTACCATTCATTCAGTGCATCTATCCAATAAAAAATGAGAAAAGACTGTCATGCTTGTATGAAAAGGAGAGAAAAATATTTTTTTATCCAAGTGTCACTTGTTGAATGATAGATGACTTACTACATATGTACAAAAGATGATCTCGATAAAGAGGACTTTAGTCACAAATAAGTATAGAACTCTTCATAAACTAGAAAAGTCAAAATATTCGCCGAAAATTTTCGACTGAAAACTTATTTTGTCGAAGTTTTCGACTCAAATATTATTCTGTGGAATTTTTTCGGTGGAAATCAGATTTTGTCGAAAAAATATTTCAGAAAACTAATTCCGTTCAAAATTATATAGAAAAATAATTCAAAAGAAATTATATTTATGAATTTTTCGACGGAAATTAAATTCCATTGAAATTCTTATAAAAAATAAATCAAAATAAATTATATTTACGAATTTTTCGACGGAAACCAGATTATGTCAAAAAAATTCGATGAAAAATGAATTTCATCGAAAATATTATAATAAAATCAATTATATTTATGAATTTTTCAATGAAAATCAGATTCCATCAGAATTTTTTGACAGAAAATGAATTCCGTCGAAACTTTATAAAAAAAATAAATCAAAAAAGAAATTATATTTATGAATTTTTAGATGGAAATCAGATTCCATCGAAAATCTTATAAAAAAATAAGTGAAAAGAAATTATATTTATGAATGTTTCGATGAAAATCAGATTCCGACGAAAAAAATTTACGAAAATGAATTTCGTAGAAAAAATTATAAAAAAATAAATCAACAAATTAATAATATTTATGAATTTTTCGACAGAATCCATATTCCATTAAATTTTTCGAAGGAAAATGAATTTCGTCGAAAATCTTTATAAAAAATAAATAAAAAAAAAGAAAATATATTTATGAATTTTTCGATAGAAATCAGATTCCGTCAAAAAATTTTTAAAGAAAATGAATACTGTCGAAAACTTCAAAAAAATGAAAAAATAAATTATATTTATTATTTTTTCAATGAAAATCAGATTTCGTTAAGATTCTTTAAAAAAAATAAATTATATTTCGAATTTTTTCGACGCAAAATGAATTCCGTCGAAAATCTTATAAAAAATAAATTAAAAATAAATTATATTAATGGATTTTTCGACAGAAATGATATTTCGTCGAAAACTCTTACAAAAAAATAAAATAAATTGTATTTACGAAATTTTCGACTAAAATTAAATTTCGTCGAATATTTTAGACGAAAAATGAATTTCATCGAAAACTCTTATAAAAAAAAAAATAAATAAAATTATATTTATGAATTTTTTAGCGAAAATCATATTCCGTTGAAAATTTTCGATGGAAAATGAATTTTGTCGAAAACTCTTATAAAAAGAATAAATCAAAAAAATAAAATATACTTAAATTTTATAACATTCATATTCATAATTAAATATCAATTCCTTTATTATATTAATTATTTTCTAGTTACAAATTTTTTTTGGACAAAAATAAATTTGTAGAAGAAATTTAATCAAATTTTAAAACTTTTGAATATAAATATTAAGCAAAAATAAAATATAAAATAGTATAAAGTATAAATTCATCTCAAAGGATGAATTTTTAGTGTGCTTAATTAAATATTATATTTTAAATTAAAAGAGAATATTTGTAATATAAAGAAAATATTTCTGAGCACATAATTAATTCTTCAAAATTTATTTTATATCCATGAGTGATATATTATCGATTTGATTATAAGTATTATTTTATATTTAAATTTTTTGGCTAATACATTACCAAATTCAAAATTAATATTACGAAGATATTTGACATTTAATTTCAGTCCTCCTTCATTTCACTTTCCCTTATTCACAACATAATAGGTTCTTGTTTGAAGAAATCATATTTGTGAAATTATATAGCAATAATTCATCTCACATATCAACCATTTTAGAGTAACTCCGGCTCCAAGGGAATTGTACTTGTCATATCTAGTGTTTTAAAATCTCACCCTGCCCCCCCGGTTAACCCTAACCCCTCTCCTCTGAGGGTTGGGCTTCCAAGTTGGACCCTATATGCACATTGACACCTCCGACCCCCAAAACCCGGCCGGATTTTAATGACTCCCAGATCAGAGGGGTCAAATGGGTCACTGCATGTTTTTTTTAAGAAAATCCATGAAACAACGTCGTTTTATTAAATAAAATAAAATAAAAATGCTTGCAAACCTAAATCATCGTTCTCTTTTCTCCTAGCGACCTAGACTTGCGGTATCTTGATACTTTGGTATCATTAGAATATGAGTTTTGTACTTTGGTAGCTTGAACTTTAATTAGGTTGTGTAATATTGATACTTTGATTATTGATGATTTGTTTTTTAATATTTTCATATAGGATATATTTATATATATATTTATTTAATATATAAAATCGGGTCCGTCGTGACCCTGTGACCCCTGAGCTTGGCCGGGTCGATGGCTGGACTGGATTTTTAAACACTGGTCATATCAACTCGGCTAGGGTTTACACACAACGTAGTTTCATTAAAGTCTATATACTATTTCTACATCTATTTATATGTGTACGTGGGAGAGAAATTTTAACTTATGTGACATAAGAAAAACAATTCCATATATATATATATATATATATATATATATATATATGTGTGTGTGTGTGTGTGGGGTTTATATTTCTAGAATTGTTGTACGTGCAACCAATGTTATTAAAACTAGCCCGGTCATTGACCCAGTCGAGGTACTGGGTCACAAGGTCATTGGTTCAATCAGTGGGTCACTGGTTCAACTGCATGGCCCGGTGATTATATTTAATATAATTTCTATAAAAAAATTATAAACATACTCAAATAGTTACAAAATAATATAAATTCTAAATATTTTAATTAAAAAATAATCAATTATTCATTATTATCCAATAAAAGATCAAACAAACATATAATTTTTGTGATATTGGTGTTTCAGGTTCAGTAAACGACATCTCTAACTATAAATCAAACCAAAATTTCGTGCATAGTGCATAACTGAGTAATATCAGTATTGCAGATGCATAACTTATGTAGTCAAAAAGTAACATATCACAAAAATTTGTTAATTATGATTTTTTTTTTTTTGGAAAACTTTTTTTTTAAATAATTTTTTTTTTTTAAAACCTGGGCCGGGTCACCGGTTTTTCACCAAAACTGGCCGGGTCACACTGGGTCGTACCGGGTCTGGTACTTGGCCGATCCAATATGATAACCGGACCGGTCAAATGACCAATTAGTTCGCCGGGTTCCGGGTCGACCTGGCCGGTCCGGTCCAGTTTTTACAACATTGCGTGCAACAGTCAAATACTTGCGATATATATATATATATATATATATATATATATATATATATATATATATTATGCATTAACACACAATGTATATCAGTATAAAAACCACTACTCATTATATAGTATAATGGAACTGTTATGGACCTGTGCGAAAGGCCCACATAGTCGGCCCACTTTAGCAACCCGGTGAGAGGTCCACATAATCAAGCCCGTTAAGGCAACCCGGCAACGCTCAAGCTCGGCCACAGATAAATCCCGGACGACATAACGGATTACATTTAAAGGCATGTAACGCACGGCACGTTACCACCCGTAACGGCCGACTAAGCTGTAATGGCCACCACGCCATGACAGCTCAGCTCCACGCTTCAACCCTAGGAACAGCCCCTATAAAAGGAAGGGCTATTCGACGGTAAAACACACGCTATTTACTACATTCACCATCTTCTATACACTGGTACTACAACCATATTCTTTACTCTATATTTGACGATCAAGCTAGGTTCAGGGATATCTTTGCAATAGATACTCCTAACCAAGGCTATACGATCCAAATTGACCCATCAGCCTAATAGGGCTGAACATTTCTGTCTCTAAGACAGAACGGGAACAATAAAAGGATTAACCCCCACGGTCCTAAGACCTTATCTTTTAAGGCTTGTTCTCCAACTCCTCTTAGCTAACAACTCAATATTACAAAAATCAATAAATTAACCACTAGAATCCCCAAATATTTATTAAATAGTAACCAATTAATTTTGACAAAAAACCCATCACAAGCTACATTAATGGACCACAATGCTTATCTTAACACTTCAAAGCGAAGAGGAATGAGGCAACCAAAGCTCCTAGTGAGGAAGTGATTAAAGGACACAAGTCAATGTAGAAGCTCATCTTGCCCCTTCAATATTGGTTCAGTGGAAAGAAAAGAGAAGAGAAAGTGACAGATATATTGAAAGTGAATACGGATGAGAATGTAATAGAGAGAGTATATTAAAAAGTATGTAAATGGAAAGTGGCCCCATTGCCCCTAGGAAATGTTTATATTAAAGTATTTTATTCTAAAATTGTGAGAACTAATTACATATGTATGGATTACTTGGAAAATTAATTACATGATACACATTCATATTATTTTAGGGAAAACTTCACTTTCACTCATTGTTTATATGATTTATCATTTGACTCAGTGTGGTATTAAACTTCTCACTTAGATCCACAATGGTTAAATAATTTTTCGTTTAACCCACTGTGGTTTCAAGATTTCACTTACATTCAATTGTGGTTACAAAATATATCACTTAGATATTTTGACAAAAATTGAAATCAAATATTATTTTATTTTATCTATTTTTTACCCGATATTGTTAGAAAATTATTAAAAAATTGGAATATCTTATTTTCATAATACATATTTTATTTATTGTAATAATTTTTTAAATATGTTTATAAAATGAAAAAAATAAAGATAATTTATAAATTATTTTCAAAATAAATAACTTGAAATATTATTTAATGTAAACTTTCATTATTAATTTCATTTGATAATATCATAGAAAAAGTAAATTGGAAGGAAGAAAATGCTGTCTATGGTGATTTGGGTTATGCTATAGCTTCCGTTATGATAGTTTAATGGAACTATTTGATCGTGTCAATAGAATTGGAAGGAAGCACATGTTGTCTTTGGTGATGCTAAATTGTACCTCCTTGAATTTTTTTTTTCTTTGGATTTAATATAGAATATTTAATTTCATGCGAATCTTAGGGATATATGATTGATTATGAACATGCTAAATGCTAAATTGGAATGAAGGTTTTTGTTATGTTATTTCTTCATGTTCCTTCATGGCTTCAGATTTTACCATTGAACTTTAATTTTCCTGGATGGAAGACCTTAATGTGTGGCTTTATTGGAGTTCCTCCTGCAAATGGAGTCATACAGTAGTCTCCAATGCACACAAAGAGTCTGGCAACTCTTAAACATCAGATAAATCAAGTGTATATCCATGAACTATCTAAGTTAGAAGAGGATGCCCTTTCTGCAATTGGCAGTGGAAAGATTTTACGCAGGCAATGAATCAAATTTAAATTGTTATCTTAAATAAAAATGATTGTTAGTTTATTATTCAATCTGCATTTGCATTTTAAAACAAGAAAAAGAATAATTGGTTGTTGTATCCCCTTTATAGTGTCTTTGGCATTGACATACTTTACTCTAACCAATGCTTGTGCTATTGATGTAGAAATTACCCACGTAGAATATGAAGTATGCATAGTTATAATTTTGCTTCAGTGTATTAAATTCTCAAGTTGTAGGGTAATTATCTTGCTTTTAAATTGTTGTGCTTTTAGGGATTCACTGTGATGTGATTTTATTAATCAGACATTTCCCCCACTGTGGACAGTTCCAAATTGGAAGATGATGCTCCTGATGAAGAAGATGGTTAGAGACGGAGAAAAAGGCCAAGAGGGTTCAAGTCAAGGAAAGCCTTGACCAATGAGGCTTCTGATCATTATCCATGTGTATAAAGACGAGGCTTCTTATCTAAGTCTGCAAAACTTATCACTCTTAGGTTTGAGTACTTGGTGAAGTTGGATATTGTATGTGTTGGAATAGAAGAATTGTGTATTGATATAAAGTTCAAAAAAGACTGAGCGGTTATTGTTTCGTTGAATTATGAAGTCATATTCGTATTGTGTATTGATATGTTAGATTTTATTTGTTAATTTTTTAAGATTACAATATATACTTTTTGTAGATCGCCAGCTAATTGTATAAGTCTTTTTGAAGAGGGAGGGTATTTTTACTACCAAAATTTTCTACTACTAACTTACTACCTATTTAATCACCATTGAATTAAAGAGAGAGAATGTTAAAAGTTTTTGAGAAAAGAGAAAATATTGATCAAATGGTGATTAGATAGGTAGTAAGTTGGTAGTAGAAAATTATGGTAGTAAGAATATACCTCCTCCTTTTTCAATACTTAGCCTAATATATCATATGGACTTTCGTGCATTTAATGTATTGATTAATAAGATTTATTTTGATATCTTATATACTTTGATTATATATTTTTTTACCAAGTGTAGTACAAAAAATTGATATTACTTTTGTAGAGAGTAATTTTTAAAAAAAATCAAGAATTTTTTGACGGAATTTGTTTTCCGTCAAAATTATTTACATTAGTTTTCGACTGAAATTCATTTATTTTCAGTCAAAAATTTTTGACGAAATATGTTTTCCCTCGAAAATTTTTACAACAATTTTCCATGGAATTTCATTGATTTTACGTCAAAAAATTTCGACGGAATCCATTTTCTGTTGAAAACCATTACGACAATTTTCGACAGAATCCGTTTTCTGTTGAAAACCATCACAACATTACAACAATTTTCAACGGAATTCCATTGATTTTTCGTCGAACATTTTCGACGAAATTTATTTTCCGTCGAAAATCATTACAACAATTTTCGACCAAACTCCATTGATTTTTCGTCAAAAAATTTCGACGGAATCCATTTTCCGTCGAAAACCATTACAACAATTTTCGACGGAACTCCATTGATTTTTTGTCGAAAATTTTCAATGGAAATTTTAATTCCGTCGAAAAAGTTATTATTAACGTAGGAAAATTCGACAACCTGAATTCCGTAGAAAAATCCGTTGAAAAATTCATTTTCGACGAAATTTTCACCATTTTTTGATGGAAAAATTCGGTCGAAAAAATGGACTTTTCTAGTAGTGCTTCAAAGTTTCATCGTAGGGATCAAATAATGACCTCTATCTTTGGATGGTGATGTAGTGATTCGAAACAATCCATGGACCTTCGTGCAAGACATGGTTGTAGCCTTTCGGGTCATTGAACTTTAGAAGCAAGTAACCATTGTCTAAGGCAATGAACTCATAGGATCTGAGGATATCCCACATATTTAGAAGCCTTGACATTATAAACTTGGAGTTTATTCTCTTGCCAATCAATTTAATGATCAAGACATAGATCTCCACTTATTACATTCCTGCTTATGTTCTGCTTTAGAAAAATGGTAGACTGGGCAAAGGGGATCTTGCTCTTCTTCGGGACCTGTTCATCCAAATCTTCATCCCTTTCCTCTCTTCTCTAGCATTGAATCTAGTCCTCATCCTCGCTCTCCTAGTTATATCCATTGCCATTGAGTTGGAGTAACTTGTCTCGATAGGAAACTATTTTACTTATTGTACTCCCTTATGAGAGCATATCTTTTGCACCTTCTTTAATGGTGCTATCCTTTATAACAATCTATGCACCCTGTTCTTGTCCAGCATAGCATCATCCATGGTATTGTTGCTACTCACGGGAAGTGCACCGATCGTACAAGTAATATAATGATTGAATAAGAGATCGTTCCCACGAGGATTATACTCAAGCACTAATTCACTATCGCAATTTTAGTTGGACAATCGAAAGTAAGGTGAAGAGAATTGTATTTAGAATAATTTAATACCATGTAATTAAAAATTCAGAATTTAAAAGAACAATTGAAAAATATGATGGTAAATTAAGAATTAAAGTAAGCGTAGTTATGGTTCCAACTTCTCCCAATTTCCTCAATATGTTATGAATTAACTTGTCAAGAAACTGTTCTTAATATATTGCCAATCACTTCTTTCTACGTTAATTAGGGCTCAATTCCTTGTTACCCTAAATCTATGTGATCTTGGAAGAACTCGAGTTCCTCGATTATTCCCCAAGAAAACATACATTAAGATCAAGAATTACAAGATTGCATAATTACGCTATTCCTATTCCTAGATCACAAGGATTATGATAAATTTATCAAATAAAGGTTCATGCACCAACATCCCTATTGTCATACAATTCCCGAAAATCATTCTATAAGGAGCAAACTCATAGAAAGCATTAAAGATAGTTAAATTTATTCAAATATAAAAAGAAAAAAATTCAGAAACAAATTAATTCATAAACATAACGATTCAATTGGGTTCCATTTTCCCCTAACTACTTAAAAGAACTAGCCAGACATGACAAAATCAAGCATAAAAGAAAATATAAAAGCTCCCTCAAACTCCATCGGTGATTGGTGAATCTTCAACATTTCTAGTGAAAACTTGACGTTGATCCGTCTCCGTCGCTCACGAACATGAACTGATGAAGCTTCTGCGTTCCTTCTGCCTCCAAGTGCCCCAGACTCTCTTCCAATGTGTCAAGAATGAATAATTTTGACCCCCAAATGTGTTTTTAAGTGTAAAGAATTCGTATCATAGTAGAATACTTCGTATGGGCCTTAGTTGGGTCTTTCAGGGCGCTTAAGCTTCCTTCGGGCGCTTAAGCCACTGAATTTTATGCATGTGATCTCGCGTTGCGCGCTCGAGGGCGCTTAAGCGCGCTCCTTGAGCTGGAAATTCCTTCTTGTAGCGGGCTTAAGCCCTGAGTTGGGGGCTTAAGCGCCAGAGGCAGAGGCCAATTACGTTTTTAGGGAGCTTAAGCTTCCAATTGGGGCTTAAGCTTCCTCTTCCAACAACTTGATAAGATCTTCAATCTTCTTATTTTTTATCTTCCTCTATCATCTTGTTTAGGTCTTCCTCTATCATCTCTTCTAGTTGTTGTCCTCACCTTATCTAATCTTCATCTTTGACTCCTTTTCTCAACAAATCCCTTAAAAATAGCAAAAATGATTCAATTAATTCAAAATCAGATCATGTTCATGATTATCCTATTAAATCCTAATTTTTGACTTATTTAATTTGATATTTCATATTAATTTAATCTATATGTTAAGAGTGTTAGTCCCACATTGTGTGTGTCTCATAGTGTTAGTCCCACATTGTGTGTGTCTCATTGTATTCTTCAATTGGTTTGCTATATAATAGAACCAATGTTGTGTAGTTTAACACAACAAGGATTACTATCAATTCCTCTTGTATCTTGATATTTAACATGGTATCTAGAGCCTAACAAGAGGAATCTTAATCCGCTTAACTTAGTTCTCTTTTCCATAATTTCAATATGGTTATAGAGAGATATCACCCTCCTTGAGGGATTCCCGTTGCTATTTCTTTTTCGGGTTTTTCTTAGTATGCTCTGTGACTGCAGCTTAGACTGATCTGTCACATCAGAAAAGAATGATCTTTGGGAAGCTGTTGGGTTGACCGCCGTTGATCGACCACCGTTGACTGCCGTCTCCTGCGATTTTTTTTTGATGACTTTCCGGCGACTTTTCCGACGATCTACTAGCGTCTCCGACGACTTTTCCGACAACCCACCGCCGTCTCCGGTGACTTTTCCGATTCTGCGAAGTTTTTTTTTTTTAATCTTCTTTCTTCCCAAGATGGACTATTTATACTATTCATCATCCATCTTGAGGGGGAGCACCTTCCATGTTGCTGATGGTCATTCCAGCACAATTGTCTTTGCCGATGATAATTCCGGCACCGAAGTTCCTCTTGAGGGGGAGCACCTTCCATGTTGCTGATGGTCATTCCAGCACAGTTGTCTTTGCCGATGATAATTCCGGCACCGAAGTTCCTCTTGAGGGGGAGCACTTTCCATGTTGCTGATGGTTATTCCAGCACAGTTGTCTTTGCCGATGATAATTCCGGCTCCGAAGTTCCTCTTGAGGGGGAGCACTTTCCATGTTGCTGATGGTCATTCCAGCACAGTTGTCTTTGCCGATGATAATTCCGGCTCCGAAGTTCCTCTTGAGGGGGAGCACTTTCCATGTTGCTGATGGTTATTCCAGCACAGTTGTCTTTGCCGATGATAATTCCGGCTCCGAAGTTCCTCTTGAGGGGGAGCACTTTCCATGTTGCTGATGGTCATTCCAGCACAGTTGTCTTTGCCGATGATAATTCCGGCTCCGAAGTTCCTCTTGACGGGGAGCACTTTCCATGTTGCTGATGGTTATTCCAGCACAGATGTCTTTGCCGATGATCATTCCGGCATCTTCCATGTTGATGTTCATTCCGACGCCATTTTTAGCACATTGTTGATTTTTGGTTTCTCATATAGGAGATTTATTTTGATGTTATGTTACTTGGTCATTTCATTTTGTTGATGTAGCACTGTTGCTTTTGGTTCCTAATAGGAGTATTATTTATGTATCAAGCTTGTAGCATATGATCTATATGCTACAGCTTGAGGGGGAGTGTTAAGAGTGTTAGTCCCACATTGTGTGTGTCTCATAGTGTTAGTCCCACATTGTGTGTGTCTCATTGTATTCTTCAATTGGTTTGCTATATAATAGAACCAATGTTGTGTAGTTTAACACAACAAGGATTACTATCAATTCCTCTTGTATCTTGATATTTAACACTATAAAATAAAATAAACTAAAGGTTTATCAAGTATCATCTTCAACTATATAAGGCACCTTTGGGTTTTTTTGTGCTTCTTGCCCTCAGTTCCTCTTCTTCCGAACAAGGGTTGTTCTTAGCACCTTTCTCCCTTCTCTCAGACATCCTTTACTCTTAAGTTTTTTATTTTTGTGTGGCCAGTCTTCATTATATTTAATTTTTTTTATTTCTTTCTAAATAGGTACCGTCAACTAATTCTTCAACAGCTAGTCCCAATGATTCAAATCACTATAATTTTAATATTTTGCGATATTATTATTGATTTTGTTTAAGAACAATTTATAAATAATTATTTGTGATGAAATGTAATTTTTTTCTAAATAGCTACTTGTCAACTAATTCTTCAAAGGCCCTAATATTTTTTTTTAAATTTTTAAATTCAAATTATTTATATTGATTATACATATTTTTCATACAAATTTAAATATTTTTTTATTTTAACCATTTATTCAATTCCGGCCTTCCGGGGACCACGATCTGTTTTTTCTTCTTTTGACTCTTCCTTCTTTCTTTTTTCTTTTTTTCTTTTTTTAATTACGACCAATCAATGGTCAAACAACGTGTCATTGAAGGTATAGCGACCTATGCTCCTGAAATTTCCTGTAATTAAATTGTTTTTTAAAGTAAACTTTAATTTTCAGTTATTAAATTAATCAGATGTACGTTTTTTTTTGGTAAACAATTAAGGCATGTTTGGTGCATAGTATAGGATAAGGCCTGATACTATAAAATCTGATTAAATTTTAATATTATCCAGCGTTTGATATGGTATTATATAATATCCCTCCTTCAATATTTTAAAAATTAATATATTAAAAAAAATTATTTTAATGAATAAATATTGAAATGATATATTAGTTCTTGGGAATTGTACTTGTAACAATATTAATACATCAACTCCTTATCATGCCTAATCTATCACTCCTAGGCTTGATTAAGTTATACATCATTTTGATGTATAAGGGGAACATGCTGTATAAGCATATACTATACGATGGTCACACCAAACAACTGAAAATGTCATAACGATATTATAAGCTTATACTATCAGGCCTTATACATCACACCAAAGAGGCCCTAAATGTATGCATTGTTATGTCTTTTATGAAATATGTTCTTCTATTTGTCATTTTTTCTGCCTACCTTTGTCTACCACCTTCAATACCATTAGATCAGGATCTCAATATATAGAAGAGAGAAATAAAAAATATAGTTGGAATTCTAATCTAACTGTATTGAAGGATGATAGTCAAATGTAGACAAAAAATTAGTAGGTAAAATAACATATCTCATCTTTTATTATTATTGACGTCTTTTTGTGATGATAGATAATGTTTGATGCGATATGATTGAACAAATAAAATTTCATTTTTTTGTGCCAACATATTCTGTCCGTATAATTTTATAATTCAAAATGCTCTGATATTTTTTCTTCTTTACTATTTTTTTTTTTTGTAACATCTTTACTATTTATCTACTCGATATATGTTTACATATTTTGAATTATTAAAACACGTTATTTATTTTAAAAGAAAATTATTCCAATTTTTAAAAAGCAGTGAATCGTAATTGAGTTTATAAATTTATTTTTAATATATACGTTCCTTTATTTAAATTATCTTTACTTAATTATTAATAATTAAATAGGACTTAATTGTTAATAACTTAACATTTAAATTTTCAATTCAATAACCAATAATTCATATTAGTTTATAACGAAATGAAAATTCAGGACACTACCACAATACATATCCTAATATAGAATTAAAGATGAGGTACGACTAGTCATCACAATGACTTCATAGAAGCTTCTTCTCAATTGTTTTCTAAACCATGGAGTCAGACGACTTCCATCTAAAAAAGGGATTTTACCTATAATATCTCTCCTCATTCCAAAGTTTTAAAGTTCAAATGATGGAAAATGAAGACGCCTGTTTTTGTCGTTGTGCTAAATAAACTAAAAACTAAGCCTTAACATCAAATTTTAATCTAAAACCTTCAAAATATACCTTATTATGAGTATTTTCAGTGGCATATTCTCACCTTGAACCATTCCTAATTAACTTTGCAGTTAATTACACACACTTAATTCTCAAACATTAAATGATAAAGATTCAAAGTTCCAATAGCTCAAAGGTAATTTAATTGGCAAGTGAACTTTTAAGAATTTGCTTGGATCAATGATTCAAACCCTGTCTCAAATAAATTATTGAACAATCTTTGGGGGCGGAGAACATGAATCCTTAAAGTTTTCTTTCTTTCTCTTTCTCTGATAACGAAGTTCAATACACCCACTGTTCTAAGAAAGGGTAGGCTTACGGCCTTAAAGTCTACAGTCAACCTTCTACAAACTAAGGTGTTAGGTCAAGTTTGCATGATTTTATACAATATCTCGTAAACGAAAGTACCCAAAACACACACCTACTCACTTGCTTCCCAACTTTTCACTCTCCCCAATCTTAGCTTATAAATTCTTCCATTCATTCTCTCCACTCTCTTCATCCCACTTTTGTTAGAGTAACAATAACTTCTCATAACCACCAAAACATGGCAACCCAATACCTCATCTTCTTCCTTCTCCTCTCTTCCTATACACTCACCTCTGTCTCCGCAGAAGAAACCGGTTTCGTGCGTTCACTAGACCGCGAGATGATGGCCATGGAAAAGAAAGAAAAAATAAGCCACTTCAGATTCTATTGGCAAGACATCGTTGGTGGAAAAAACGCTACCTCAGTTGCAATTGTTCCACCACTCCCTAAGTATAACCCTGCCAATGCCTTTGGTATGGTTAGAATCATTGACAACGCTTTGACCTTAGGACCAGAACTAAGTTCAAAGCTTGTTGGAAGAGCTGAAGGGTTTTATGCATCTACATCACAGACACAGCTTGATCTTCTTATGGTTATGAGCTTTGCCTTGTTTGAAGGTAGGTATAATGGTAGCAGCATCACCATCGTGGGGAGGAACGTTGCTTATAACACGGTTAGGGAGTTGCCTGTGATTGGTGGCAGTGGTGTTTTCAGGTTTGCTAAGGGATATGCTGAAGCTAGGACTCACTTTTTTGATCCTAAAACTCAGGATACTGTTGTTGAGTACAACGTTTATGTTTTTCATTATTGATGAGGTCATGTGTCTGCTGCTTTTTGTTTTTCCCGTGGAGGTTAACCTCTTGAACCCACTCCTTGTTTATGTGTGTTGTATTTGTGTTTGGAATGATAATTTGAATAAAAATAATATATGCTTACTCACTAGAGATAAGTATATAAGTTTGATTCAAATAATATTGTGTATTTTTTTATATATATATAAATTATATTGTGTAAAATAATCAATTCAATTAAAAAATTTAAATTTATAAGTGATGGTTTATCGATGGTAGCTCAGTTGGCGCATGGGAGCTAATGGGTGATAGCATGTGTTCGAATTTCCCCAATACCACCTTTGGGAGGGGTTTAAAGCCTTAATCCTGGACTCGCCCTGAATCGAATTAGTTGCAAAGTAATGAACCGATTGGAATATTTAAAAAAAAAAATTATATATTATATCTCTTAAATAAAAGTAGGAACCGTGAGAATTAAACCCGTGACTTTTGAGCACTATAATACTATGTAAAACAATCATTTCAACTAAAAGTTTAAATTAATAAGTGAACATCCATTATTGAAAAAAAAAGTCTATATAATATATCTCTGATAATCTCACAGCTAAAAGAGTATGACAGTTATTTATTTCATGTGTTGAATTTGTTTTGCGTATTGACCGAGTATATATCTTGTACTTATCCATTTTCAATGTATGATGTTACCAGCTACTTTAAAACTTCTTTATAATTGTGTTTTCTTGAATTAATTGGTCGACAAGGAAGAAGTCGTCTAGAATAGACATTAACAATTTAAAATGCTAGAAAACTAATTTTTAGTCAAATGAGTTTGCCATACGCTTCGTCATGTCAGATAATATATGCTCAATTTTATAAAGTGCAATGTATGTATAATTGAATTTTATGCCATATACGAATTTATAATTTTAAATTATATCTCGAATAATAGATGCATTGCTACGTATAGAATAATTAGAATTTATTGTGAGTCTAGGTCTATGTTAACATTACTTTTGCTGCTTACCAAAAAAAAAAAAAACATTACTTTTGCCTAAATAAGCTTTAATCATTTTTGCAAACTGATGGCCTTTGCCTATCTTTTATCCATCATTGAGTTTTTGTTGTTTATTTGGGTTCAAACTGGCAAACATAAAAGCCTAGTTAAATTTGAACTTTTATTTAAATGCCTACGTTATATAAATGTAAAACAAGAGAGAGAGAGAAAAACTTTATATAGTTAATAAAGAATATATATATATATATATATATATATATATATATATATATATATATATATATCATGTAATTAACTTCTTGAACTGTTTAGCTTCTAAGCTGGAGAAAGAAAAAAAATCATGAATCTATCGAAGCATTTTTTTTTAAAAAAATAAAAATAAAAAATGACTCTCATAAATTTAAGCAGACTGTTATACATGTTGAATATCTAAGATCTCTACACTGGGCTAGCCTACTTTTACATTTAGCCCATGGCCCAATCCATTTCTTTTGTTTCAATAAATTACATATGGGATTAATATTTTTCATGTAGGAAATAATTTTATTTTTTATATATATAAAAATATGTGAGCCCCATATGAGATCATTTGAAAAGAAGAGACAATAAAAAAATATATATCTCATATATTTTTATATGGGGAAGGATCCATTTATAAATTTTTTTGAATTTTTGTTACAAATTACACTATCCATTTCATGTAAATAAAAAAGTTTGTAAATATAATCTGTACTTTTATATATATATATATATATATATATATATATATAAAAGATATAAAATTATCTATTATAACATGAGAAACTATATACATTTTCCAATTTTAATATTACTCTCGCGCATGCCCGTGCTGACTGGTGCCATTTTCTTGACGGTTCTTCAATGTAAAACGTTTATATTTAAATTTCAAAGTCAACTTGCTATTTAGTTATGGTATCGCTGTCTGCCGTGCAAGTCATTTTCTCTTGTAATATGTTTTATTTCCTGGAAATATAGCTCTGGCTCTGGGTCCGTCAAAAGAGCAATGCTTCAAGAATAATATGGATCTATTTCGTGGCCTCAGCAGTGGAGACTGAGAGAATAACGCCATTGGTTTCAAAGAAATTAAAGGGAGTTTTCAAAAGAAAAAAAAAATTTAAAGGGAAAGAATATTAATTGGTAGGTAAATGGTCACAGCATGACTTCAGGGATTTTTTTTATTTTTTTTTTTTGGTAAAAGAGACTTCAGGGATTAATCGAGAAGTTAATTTACATTATAATGGGATTAATTTTGATGGATGATTACGTTATTTCTTTTTTTATTTTTTGTGTGGGCACTCTTCATTATATTTTAATTTTTTTTATTTCTTCTAAATAGCTACTTGTCAACTAATTCTTCAACAGCTAGTCCCAATGATTCAAATCACTAATTTTAATATTTTGTGAAATTATTATTGATTTTGTTTAACAACCAATGTTATTAAACTCGGATTAGTGATCGACCCGGTCGGGGTACTAGGTAAGTGGATCACTGGATCAACCGCATGAACCGGATATGTATATAAATTTATATTTTATACTTAATTATATAATAAATATTTTAAATAGTGCAACTGAACCAAGAACCAAATGTATTTTAGTGGTAAATATTATAATTTATGCCTTCACAACAAGGGTTCGATTCCCACTAGATGCAATTTTTAAATAATTCTACTAAATGATATGATATGTATATATTAAATGGTGCATATTAACCAACAATCAAACGCAACCCAGTGGCTGCAGACCAAATACAAGGTGCGAAAAGAGAACCACATTTGGATGTAACTAGGTGGAAGTGACATGAATATGATTAGGAGCATCTCCAACATACACATGAATGAAACCCTAAACATTTTGATGTAACTGGGTGGAAGTGAAATGAATATGATTAGGAGCATCTCCAACATACACATGAATGAAGCCCTAAACATTTGGATGTAATTGGGTGGAAGTGACATGAATATGATTAAGAGCATCTCCAACACCGAAAACTTGGTGAGCTCTCCTCTCTGGAAACTTCCTAGAACAAACCATGATTGCCCTGAGTGAAGAAGAAGTTGTTCCTGAATCAAATGAAACTTCAATTAAAGAAGAAAAGAAGAAGAAGAAAAAACTAACTTGCATCTCGCCTATTTTACATTTTTTGAACGGATAACCCACTTGATAAATGACATTTAAAGGCAGGGGACTTGGGCTGCGAAATACCCTCAGAGGCACATATTGAGGGATAAACTCCAACTCTAACTACTATAAATGACAATAGGTTCCCTGGACTTGGAAGGAACAAAGGTACTTAGGCCAGCTCTTTCTTGGACATTATTTTGTTGAGAAGGAGCCCTAGGTAACCCATGAGATCTACATGACCTCTGCGAGATGAAGCTCTAGTTGTCCTAGAGCCCTGGGATGAAGAATCACCTTCGTAACCCCTTAATGTGGGGGGGAAGAGTTCGAAGGAGATTAGCCTTCTCCCAAAGAGACATTCCTTCTCCAAACAACCACCTCACACCGGTACTCATGGGTCTAACAAGCCTTGGTTTTGGGCTGGTAGAATAAGATCTCTCAACCATTCTAAAATAGGCAAAGAAACAATGATGTTCAAAAGACTTTTTTCAAACAATTGGAATATTATTCAACAAACCCAGAAAAAACCTAGAAATGAGACAAACAAAAACGATGAATCAAACACGATCTAATACTCAAGATGAACCAACAACAATGTAGGATGCTAGAACTCAATTACAAATTTGGAGAAAACCAGAAAAAGCATGCAAGGAAATTCTGGAAATGCATGTATGAAAATAAACAAAGATATAAAATGAAAAAAGAAACATACCTATTATATATAGATGAAGCTCCTAAAGATCTTAAAGAGTAATGAAACATAAAGCAAGCAACTTAATCTTGAACTAACGTGTCACAAAAAGAAATCAATAATGGCACATAAATGATTACTGAAGAGGATGAGTTTTGTGTTTTCAAAAGGAGAACGAGATAAGCAAACAAAGCGGCAAATGAGGAATACTATTATTCCCACCAAAAGGCCTCAAAGTTAAAAACTTGAAAAATAACAGAGGGCATATGCGTAAAAGGCCATAAAAGATAAAACGATGGAAACAAAAGTGGGACGCTTGTCAGCCTCTGAATCAAAGATTAACGTGTTATCCTACACGTAACAAAGGGAACATTAAATGCAACTCGCGAATCAAAGTCACATCAACTGTTTCTGAAGTGATGAAATAACTAGTTACCAAGACCCACTCAAGTGCAACAAACAGTAGATACGTGATGTCATCTCACCACAAATGAACTTACATGAATGACAGAACATATATCTCGCATGAATATACATCTCGCTACTCACACTTCCAGCATCCACATTGGTTGGATGAACAACTAATGTGGAGTTTATAAGGCCTTGGGCACTCTCACCCTTTGAGCTAACTTTTGAGGTGGTATATCCCAAGGTTCTTTACATGTATCAGAGCCTCGTCGTCCCCCACTTTCTCTCGTGGAATTTCTTAGCACAGGTAGGTTGGGCCTGTTGCATTATCCACTCTTCAAGCCGAATGGGCTCTCATGTGAGGGGGCGTGCGCAACAAGCTGAGTGACTTTTGACCCGAACTTGATATATGCGAGATAGAGGCTCAATTCAAGAACCACAAACTTAACCCTTAAGAAACCAAATTCATCCTACATATGAACCATGGGAATCTTGCCTACTTGGGTGACATGCCAAAGGTAACTGATTAACGAAGGAAATATCATTGCCGAGATCAGCAACTCAAGGCAACTCGACCTCCACATGAATCCAACAAATGAATGACAGCACCAGCTCGCTGCAACATCTACTAGGGCTAGCCTAACCATAGGCTTTTAACCCAAGGAATAGCTTGTGAAAGGCCACCACACTCCACCAATAGAAATGAATACCGCCATTGAAAGGCAACATGAAGTAAGGCATTCTTCTAATATAAATGCAGAGGCATCTAGCCCAGGTATGGACATCGATCCTTGAAAACTTGAACTAGATTGAACATTGAACTGACTTGAGCGTTAGAATGTCTTGTCGGTACCCCTTCCAATCTCCTCAAACTGATATGAACCAGGCACACCAGAACAACCATCTCACCAAGCAACCCATCATCTCGCCAAACTTATCAACCATTATCTTCATCAACATCCTTCACCTTCAACCTTGTAAGGTCAGGCCAGACTAGTATCTGTTGGATTAATCAACCATTTTATTAATTTTCTATTTTATTGATTATTTCATTAATATGATTCGAGCCTGCATGATTCAAATCAAAACTCTTCATACTAAATTTTTAAAACATTTATATACTCTGCAATCAAACTTGAGTTTACTCGAATATTTTGAATTATTAAAAAAATCATTTATTTAAAAAGAAAATTATTGCAATTTTTTATAAGCAGTGTAACGTGATTGAGTCTGTAAAATTATTTTCAATATATAAGTTCTTTCATTTAAATTATCCTTACCTAATTATTATTTTTTTTGGAAATTAATTTTTTTAATTCAATAGGACTTAATTTTGCACAACTTACATTTAAATTTTCAATTCAAAAACCAATAATTCATGTTCTTTTATAAGGAAATGAAAATTCAGTACACTACCACAATATATATCCTAATAAAGAATTAAACATGAGGCACGACTAGTCATGACAATAACTTCATACAAGATTCTTCCGAGTTGTTTTCTAAACCATGGGATCGGACGACTTCCTTCTAAAAAAAGTGTTTTCTATAATATATCTCCTTACAGCAAAGTTTTTTAAAGTTCAAATGATGGATAATGAATATTTCTATTTTTGTCGTTGTACTAAATAAGCTAAAAAACTAAGCCTTAACATCAAATTTTAATCTAAAACCTTAAAAAAAATTAGTTTATTATAAGTATTTACATTGGCATATTCTCTTCTTGATCCATTCCTAACTAACTTTGCAGGTAAATTACACACACTTAATTCCAATAGCTAGCTCAAATACAAAAGCTTTGATATATAGTAGCCTAAAGGATAGTGAACTTGAGTTCTGAAAGTCGCAACTTCAAGAGAAGGAGGAGGGTTTGAACCCAATAAAACTTCGGTCCCCGTAAAAATATTGGAGGTAGGATATTCTTACTACCAAAATTTTCTACTACCAACTTACTACCTATCTAATCATCATTGGATCAAAGAGAGAGAATGTTAAAAAATTTCTGAAAAAAGAGAAAATGTTGATCCAATGGTGATTAGATAGGTAGTGAGCTGGTAGTAGAAAATCTTGGTAGTAAGACTATCCCTTCTCAAAAAATTGATAGCATATTATCATCATGGTCATAAAATCTAGAATCAACCCTTCTACAAACTAAGGTGTTAGGTCAAATTTGCATGGTTTAATATATATCTCATAAACAAAAGTACCCAAACACACACCTACTCACTTGGTTCCCAACTTTCCTCACTCCCCAATCTCAGCTTATAAATTCTTCCATTCATTCTCTATTTCTCTACACTCTCTTCATCCCACTTTTGTTGCAGTAACAATAACACTTCTCATAACCACAAAAACATGGCCACCCAATACCTCATCTTCTTCCTTCTCCTCTCTTTCTATACCCTCACCTCTGTCGCCACAGAAGAAACCGGTTTCGTGCGTTCACTAGAACGCGAGAAGATGGGCATGGAAAAGAAAGAAAAAATAAGCCACTTCAGATTCTATTGGCAAGACATCGTTGTTGGAAACAACGTTACCTCAGTTGCAATTGTTCCACCACTCCCTAAGTATAACCCTGCCAATGAATTTGGTTTGGTTAGAATCTTCGACAACGCTTTGACCTTAGGACCAGAACTGAGTTCAAAGCTTGTTGGAAGAGCTGAAGGGTTTTATGCATCTACATCACAGACACAGCTTGATTTTCTTGTGGTTATGAGCTTTTCCTTGTTCGAAGGTAGGTACAATGGTAGCAGCATCACCATCGCGGGAAGGGACGCTGTTTCTAATACGGTTAGGGAGATGCCTGTGATTGGTGGAAGTGGTGTTTTTAGGTTTGCTACGGGATATGCTGAAGCTAGGACTTTCTTCGTTGATCCTAAAACTGATAATGCTGTTCTTGAATTCAACGTTTATGTTTTCCATTATTGATTTCACTCTGTTTCTTAGTTTGCTCTTTCGAGGTCATGTGTCAGTGATATGCCTTCAGCATATAGATATTTCAGAGTAAAAAGAATAAGGATTTGACAGTAATTCAGTAATAAAAGTTATTATTTTTAATGAATTATTAACAATCCATGTTCAGACACACTTTCACTGATTTTTCTATATTTTTATAGGTTAAGAGGTGAAGAAATTCAAAATTTGAAAAACAAAGAAGGGAAGACCGCGCGAGAGATCGAACAAGGCGCCAGAGGATCGCACCACTATTGAATTCAGAATTTGAATTCAAAATCTGAATTCAAATCTGATTTAATTTAATATTTCCGTTATACGTTTTTGTAATAAAGTGTAATTTAATTCTTCCATTTTTGTAATAAGTGTAATTTAATTCTAAACGTTATCAGAGGGATATTTTCGTAATTTGCACGGAAACCCTAATTGGCTGCTATTTGAAGGGGTCCCCTCCACACATTCAGAGGATGCTACGCTCCATTCCTCACAATTCAGATTCCATTCAGAGGAGAATCCGGAGTTCTTCGAGTTCTTCGAAGTTCTTCGTGTTCTTCATGATCTTCTAGTTTTTCTTCTTCTTTTTATTTCATTTTATGTTTTCTTTTTCAAGATCAGTCATGGTTGGCTAGATCTATTTTTATTGTGGTAAGGGTCACAACCCTTGATGTGAACCCCTTGTAATTTGGATCAGGTTTATGTTTATTTATCTAATTGCATTTATTTTCCTTTGCTCTTCATCTATAATTCTTTTAGATCTGATCATTCTAATGGGATTGCGAGGGTTAGGGTTCGCAATAGGGATATTGGGATCCTAATTCCTGACAAGAAGGAAAGTAACTGTTCATGTATGCACTAGGGATAGGCTACATGAACCGCAAACGTGAAAGATTCATCGAGTTATACGTTTAACCTAAAAAGGAATTACTAAGGGATTAGGGTTCTAATAGGGTTAATAAGGTTAAGATCACTAAGGGATTAGGGCTTAACCAATCAAATAAAAGATGGTGAATCGTTTGATCAATGGGTAAATCGAATGTAAACCTTGATTCAGATTACAAGGTGGGGATCAGAAAGGTGTTTGTCCTCTTACTGCAATATTTTCTCAATTATTTTTTACATCTTTTATAATTCAATCTTTCTTCATCTCTTTCTTCAGAAAACCCTAAAAATACGCAATTTACTTTTTGTTTTTAAACCAACAACAATTGCTACCTCTTTTGATCCGTTCAACTTAAGGGGACTGGTTATTGTAGTACTTGGTCTACAATCCCTGTGGAGACGATACTTACTTATCACTTTTATTACTTGGAACGATCGGTATACTTGCCGAGATCGCAACAAGTTTTTGGCGCCGTTGCCGGGGATTGTAAATTCCAATATTATAAATAACCATTGATCTTTGAGCTTGGATATTTAATTTTTTATTTTTTTTATTTTTTATTTTTTATTTTCGTTCTCTATGATGTTCTATTAACATCATGGTTGAACAACTTGAAATTCCATTAGAATTGGAGGATGAGTTGCTCAACATTGAAAGTGCAAAACTTTTTGGGGGTGAATATGCAGAAGATCCTTACGATCTAATAGATAAATATTTGAATTTCTGCAGTAGCGTAAGGTTAGATGGAGCCACTGAAGACTCCATTAAGGTCCATTTGTTTCCCTTCTTTCTAAAAGGTAGAGCTCAGACGTGGTTGAAGACTCAACCTCGACAAAGCATCACCACATGGGAGGACATAGAATTCAAATTTCTAAGCAAATATTTTCCACCATCCAAAGCCAAAAAGATTAAAAAAGAGATAGCCTCCTTCGCACAAAAGGAAGGAGAACATTTGTATCATGCTTGGTGTAGACTTCATGAATTATGCAGAAGATGTCCAGTTGAAGATTGCGAATTTGTTCGCATTTTATACAATGGTTTATGCCCACTCTCGAGAATAAAATTAGATCTAGCAGCTGGAATTCCACTTTACACTATGGAACTTGAAGAAGTTATTGATCTAATCGAGACAGTGGTTTACGAAGAATACCAAGCACTCCAGGATCAGCCAATAGTTGAGCAAGAAGCTGAGGAGAAGTCATCCATTCTAGCTCAAGAGAATTATATAGAAAATGCCGCACCTCTTTTCAAGCAAGTCACTGAAGACGTAGAGGGAAATTCATACTTGAAAGATCAGGATGTGGCAATAGCTACTCAAGAATTCGAAACCGAGGAGGAATCTACTACGGTAGAAGAATCCAAAGTGGAAGAATATTTTGAAGTAAGAGAAGAGCAAAAAGATGGAACATATAAGGAAGAGACCCTCTCTCCAATGGAGATTACCCTCCCAAATTCTCATGATGAAACACTTGAATTGGAGGAGTATAAAAATGAAGAAGATGCAGACTATGAGGAGCTAGAGATGAGATCTTCCAATAAGGAAGAATGCGAGGAAGCTAATCTTGTGAATTCAATTGAGGCATGCAGTGAAAGAAGCACTAACACCTCTAGCCCCATGGTAGACATACATGTTGAGCAAGCCTTATGTGATGATGAGATGAATGCGAATCAAGTGCCAATGAACTTATTAGAGAAAATGGGAATAAGGCATATAAGGTCCGCAAAGATGACTATACAATTGCCCGACCGATTTGTTCAAATGTGGGTTAATATTGCTGAAAATGTACCGGTGAATGTGAGCAAATTTGGGTACAAAGAAAGTTTTGCAATCATTGATATGGATGTGGACCCTGCCTTTGCTCACCTTCTCGAAGAACCATTTTTGATCACCACAGATTCAGTGGTATATAAGCTAAAAGATGAGGCAACTCACAATTTGGATGAAGAACAGGTAAGTATTCTTGATTTTAAATTTAATTCTTCATCACTTATAATTTTTCCCTCGGATGTACAAGCACAATTTGTTGAAAACAAGGGAGATGAAAGAACAAAGCTCAAGAATCCTCATCTATTAAGAACCAAAGGAAAACCCAAGGTTAAGATAAAGAAATCAAAAAAGATGACTATGACTAAGGGGAAAAAGCCAGCTTTGGTACTTTGCTACAAGCCACCTTGATCATCTGTCAACGTCAGGCTCGTGACGTTAAACAAGCGCTCATTGGGAGGCAACCCAATGTAGAGTTACTTTTCTTCAAAAAAAAAAAAGAGAAGAGAAAAAAAAAAAAAAAAGAGGAAAAAATAAAAGGAATGGAGATGGCTGGAATCAAATCTGGGAATGGTGGGCTCATGTTTTTCATCCATCTTGTGATTTGATTATTGCTGGGGACAGCAATTTTCTAAATCTGGGAATTGGGCGCACCACATTAGGTACAGAGGAGCCAAACTGAAAAGACCTCTAACAGAAAAAATTTCTGAATCAAGGGAGATTTCTAAACCTATCTGTCTTAATTTCTTTTGTTATTTCTGTTTTGATATTCTCTGAGCAACATACCTGGATTTGTGTTATCTGTGTTAGCTACTCACGCAATAAGATGATTAAATCTTAGAGAGCATATAGGATACTGTGTGAGAAGTCATAATGAATAAATGTATGAGTAATGCATTGAAGAATAAGAGTTATTATTGCTCGTTTGATTGAATTCTTTGTTGAGAGTTACAGTTGATATGTGATGATAAAGGGAATTTAGATTCTAGTTTGATTGCACAGCCGTGAGGTTTGAGCCTATACAGTAAATTTTCTTTGTAGAGAGACCTCACTGTGATAATACTCTAGAACTTGATCTGTTTCTCTGTAATGCATGCATGATCTGAAATGATAAAGGCAATTCTTTCTTGTTAACTACTTGACCAA